>MU228442.1:1017537-1032451 GCA_018584345.1 Thuja plicata
CAGGCAAAATAAGTTCTTCTAGTGATTTCTAAGGGTAAGGAAAAAAGAGAAGAACTGGGATAGAAATAGCTTCTAATTCTACATATGCTAGGAGGAATCGCTTGGATGAGGAAGACAGTGCACATGAGTTTTTCAAGGAATTTGGTTCAACACCTTTTTCTCCAACACGTGACCCAAACAGAAATAGAGGAAACATTTACTCTTTTTCTCACACCTCGTACCACATTAAGATCATAGACCACTTTGAAGTGTATAGGATGGAGAAAGAATGTCCCTAAACAAGGAAAGAAGGCGATTGAAAATTTCTAGTACTACTTTATCCTGTCATTCTATGTTGCTAAGTCTCCATATTGGCAAGGTATAATGGATGCTATTGCAACTATAGATGCTAGGTTTGAAATCCCATCTTACAAGACAATGAGGATTGGCATGATCAATAATAACATATAAGATGTTAAAAATGTTGTTAATGAGCATTGATTAGAGTGAGTAAAGACTAGTTGCACCATTGGCATTATGTCAAATAGATGGACAAAAAAAAAACCTAACTCTCATCAACTTTCTAGTCTCTTGTAACATTTGCATGATATTTTTGAATTCTCTAAATGCACCACATAATCAGATTTCTCTAAATGCACCACATAATCAGATTTGCAACTGCATTGTTTGATATGTTTGACCTGGTGGTCAAATATCTATGGCCAAAAAATATGGTTCATTTTATTACACAAAATGTTGTTGCTTGTGTTGTCACTAGGTGCCTCCTAATGAACAAATACCCCTCTGTATTTTTTATCCCATGTACAATGCATTGCCTTGATCTAACCAGAGAGGACATTGAAAAAATTAAATGTATTAAGGAGGTATTGAAAAAGGATAGAATAGTCACCAAATTCATCTATAATCACACAAGGATTTTGTGTATGATGCACTCTTTCACAAAGGGCAAGAAGTTAGTTTGACCAAAGGTGACAAGATTTGGAAAACTCATTTGCACTACAAACTCTTTGCGAACAATAAACGGATTTGAAACAATTATTTGTTTCAAATGAGTGGATGAAGTCTATCCTCAAAAATCAAGTAGATGACATACCACTTACCTATGATAGAGCACATTTATTCTGATATTTTTTGGAATGTGGCTAAACAAGCTATGGAAAATATAGAGCCTCTAATAAAAGTCTTGAGACCCACCTGGGGAGAAATGCCCAATCGGATATTAGTATGAGGCTATGGATCAGACCAAAGAGATGATGAGAGGTAAGATGGAAATAACCAAGACATGTACATGTCATTATGGGCCATTGTTGATAAAAAATGGTATTTAAAAATGCACTCTCCTCTCCATGCTACCGGATACCATCTCAATCCAACATTGTTTAAAAAAACTATCATGCCCAAAACTAGGGCAAAACACACACACAAATTTTTTTTTGAAACACAAAGGTACGTACAACTAACAGAGGGAGAGTTGGAAGTGTAATAGAAAAGTATAGTTAACCTCTGCATAACAAGGTACAGGTGTAGACAGAATAAGGGTCAAGACACAACAGACGCAAAATTGGACATCAACTTATTCAACGGTTATCTGAATCCTCAAATTGGAATTACCTAAGTCTGATTCCTCGTTTAAAAATCATGATGGTAGTTAGTGGTTCAGGAACATATGTTGATCTGGGTTGCCCTTACTTAATCTTATATCTAGATTTTAACTTATTTCATCCAAGTTTAATTCCAGTTAACATTAGACAATGAGATATTGACAAGATTACGATTGAATAACATTTTCACCTATATAAATAAACTATTAATTAAAATTCATTTCTATAATCAATTCTAATTTCATAACCTACTAAAAATCATTAATAAAATTATTCTCCTATGACAAACAACATGCTTTTCTAATCTATCGATTCTAATGTACGACTTTAATTTAACCTTTTCATTTTAGACAATAGAAATATCTCCTAATACAACATTAAATTTACTTTTAATTATAATCGAATATAAACCTAAATTAGATCACAAGAGTAATATAATCCCCCCTTAAAATGATAAGGAATAAAAATTTAACATCATCAAAAAAAATTATATTCAAACGAACAATTCTGTCTTCCTCTATAGACTACTCAATACTTAAGACAAAATTCCTAATAGTTAGGTTCATAAATGTCGTAATTATAAACTAACCTAAACCACTCATGTAACATAACCCTTAAAATGAACAATCATTATATTATTGAGTGGAACTAATTCAAAATTGAAATAAGAAACTATTAACAATCCCATCCATCATCAAGCACTTAAGGTTATAAAGTTGACAAAAAAAAAAAGTACCCCATTGATTTGATATACATATATGCCTAAAACATTACACCTTAAAAGATTTAAAATAAAATAATTACATATTATAACTAATTTAATATTTACTAACTAATTGCTAATCTAACAATCTAGTAATCCTACTAATCCTAAATAACAATTTAAACTACCAACAGCAAAGCCCATAACTTAATCTAACATTTAACCTTTTTACAAAAAAAGAAACAAGGCTAAGGTTTTGAAAATTGCAAGGAAAGGAGAGTGTACAACATGACAAGACTAGAACTAGGGAGGAGGGGGCCCACCATACCACCTACCCACCTCCCCTTAAAGATTTTTCGCATGGAAAGAAGGAAATCCCAAGGAGGTGGCGTGGAAGACAAGCTGGGAGATGGTAGTAAGAGTGAGCAGGGCCCACCATGCTATGCTTCCTTTCCCCAAGTGAGAATTTCATAGGAATTGAGGAGGAGGAGTGGGTTTGACTTAGGAAATAGGTCATGTCAGGTAGTCCTAGGGAAGAGGACAGCAAGGAGAAGGGAGTGCTTCTCCCAAGTAGTTTAGCCCAAGGATAAAGTGATATTCATATCTCCTTTACAAATGCAAGTCTCATTTTCTCTTTTTTTCTTTTAATTTTTTTTTTTTGTGTCATAGAGTTTGAAAAGGCTAAGATTAGAAAACCAATGCATGGGAAGGATATATATTGAGTTAATAATTATTAAAAGGATTAAGATGAGATGGTAAGGAAGGCTACGGGGTCCACTAGCTTTTAAGTTATATGGATTTTATAAATCTTTATTGATTAAGGGTTAGCTGATAACAGTAAGGATAAGATAGGGGATTTAGGATTACTAATACCAATTAGGGGAGTATAATGAAAAGGGAAGCGAAATTCTCTATGGTAAGAGAATAATTTCCTTCCCATACAAAATGCAGAGAGCTTTTTGCTCAAAAAAAAAAATCTGGAAGATGTCACTGCAATAATATGAATTTTCCTTTAATTTCTTTGTTTGTTTTTCTTGAAAGTTCATAGTGCATAATGGGATTGATTTAATGGAAAATGTACAAGAGGATAGTTGCATGAGATTTTAACATAGAATCTAACATGTTTATATGTTCATTGTTACAAGCTTCAATTTAGAGGAATAAGGATGAGACTTTGTTCAAAAGGAGATTGATTACAATGAATAAGAAAATTTACAACCAACATTAGAGAGATTACTAAAATTCATTCTTCAACCAATGTATGTAATCTAATGAAATTTCTATATTATCTATTCTATCAACCTTGGATATCATTTCACAAGAAGAATAACAATTCCATTATAAGAAATAGAATACTCTTAAGCATGAAGGTAGTGAGTTTTTGTTTCAATTTGGTAACCTCTTTCAATACAATTACATATCCTTCATTATGGAGAAGACTTCATATATATATGACTATTTTACAATATTCCAACTCAAAATGAAGAAAGCATTACACATGCTACTTGAAGATGTTTTTCCATACATTACAATGTGCAACAAGAGGAGGATCAACAATATAAAAACATAAGGTGTTCTACACAATCACACAAAAGAGGGAACACCTTCAAGGCTTCATCCACATGAGTCTTGTCACCAATACCTGCAATAAAAAGGGGAGAACCATGTGATTCTCACCTCCCAACCAAGGCCTCAAGGAGGCCACCCCCAAGCTTGGAGAACCAAGGCTAAACAAGGCTTCACATCCAAATTTCTTACAACATTTGACAAGTACAAAAAGAACAATAGAATCCCATTCAAGGTTTTCACAAATGAGTTTTACAAATCCATTAGAGAAGGGTGAAGGTGGGATTTTCCAAGGAGGAGAATGCCAATACAATTTCCAAATCTCTCAACAAGAGTTTTCCATTCCTCTTCATGTCTATTTTGACAATTCTTCCATTTACACATTGGCCATTTCTATGCCAAGAATACAATATTTCAACATGACTTCATGGAGCCCATACTCCATGAATTCATCCCTCTTCTCCAAGAGAGGAGACTCTCACTATAATGGAGAGCCCAACTAACCCCTTCACCCAAGGCCATTTCTTCCCTTTCCCAAAGGGTGAGTAATGCCTTCACTCCCATAAATAGCATTCCCAAATCCAAATCAAAAAGCATTCCCTTCCCATCACAAGAAAACAAACAAGTTTGCATACTACAATACTACACAAAATTACATACAATAAGATTTCATATTTATCAACTACAACATTCAATTTTTCTTGCAACATTTCAAGTACTCCATGGCAAGAGAGAAACCAACTTTTCAATTGTGTTATGGAAAAATGAAACTTGAGAAGAGCCCAATTCCTTTTCTTTTCTCCTTCCAAAACCCTAATTGTCTCTAAAATTAGAGAGTGGGTGAACACCCACTAAGTTTCCCAAAACCCCCTAAAAAGACCTCCAAAAGTGCACTCAAGGACTAGGAATGATGAGATATGACAACTAGCCTTTTTTTGTCTCCCCTCTTAATTGTAAGGTTGGCAAGGAGTGTGGGACAAGTTAGGTGCATAAGACCATCTCTATTTTAGCCACCTTTGAAAAGTGGGCATTTTGGAGAGTCATAATGGTGACCTAGGTCTCTCCCATAGTTAATAACTAATCCTAACCCAAGGTACCCTCATAGGGTTAACTAATTAAGTTTAAAAATACACTCTAGGGTCACTTTTAACCCCTCTAAAGTACCCCTAAGGTTCAAATCCGAGTTTCAACATGATAGGATCCCTACAAGGCATCTATATGTAAGTGATTAATATGATGTCAATAGATTAAGTGATTATTGACCAAGCCCTAATTGACATGTCACTATCGACATGGACAACACAAGTGTCAAGTGACACCAACAAAATACACATCACATTCAAAAGTGACATATTCAAATAACAACATAAATTAAAACTATTAACACACATTTTGACTACATTTACAACAAGGGTCACATTACAATAAAGGTTTCAATCCCTTATTGGATTAAACCTTGGCTTACTCAATTTACATGTGTTTAGCCATGATTCTCTGAATATTCCATGGTTCCCATTCCTACACACTAAACTTGGAGCATCAGTAATCCAAGATGATAAAATCACATACAATATATATTTTTTCAAATTATATTTTGCAACATTAATCTATAAGCATAATTAAGCCCCTAATTGAAATTTTCATACATAGTTGTTTAAAACATAAGAATTCCTCAATCACCATGACATAACATCCATATAATAGTCAGTCTAATCATAATTCAATCTTCTCATCAATTCACTGATCTAAACATATATAATCAAATTCAATCATTTGTTCTAGGTCTAATCCATGTCAAAAATGTAATCCACATAATATAATCATCATGATATCATAATATCATGAGTCCCTGTCAGGATAACACCAAAAATGCATCAATGTATCAAAATGTAGTGTCAAGGTGTGATCAAATAGAAAAGCTATGATGGATTGGGGTGAGGCCTCACATCCTCCCCCACTAGGCATGAACTTCCTCCAGGATTTCATCAAAAAGATATGGGTACCAAGATCTCATCTGCGCTGCATCCTCCCATGAAGTCGTGACCTCATCATAAAAATCCCACTGGACCCTAACCTGGTCCAGCTCTCAGCCTCAAAGTGCAAGGGTATGTTGGGCTATAATGTAAATAGGCTCCAGTGCTAGCTGCCAGTCTGACTCCACCTACAAGGCATCCCAATCTATAATGTGAGACTCATCATAAATATATTTTCGAAGCACAGATACATGAAACACATCGTGGATGCGTGACAAGCTGGGTGGCAAGGCTAGACGATAGGAAACTGGTCCTATCCTCTCCAATATCTTAAAAGGTCCAACAAAGCGAGGCGCTAACTTAGAGCCCTTTCCAAAATGGATTGGAATCTTATGCGGGCGCACTCTAAAGATCCTATCACCAACCATATACTCATGATCAACCCTCTTTGCATTTGCATACTTCTTCTATCGATCCTGAGCCTCCCTAAGGCATTGCCTAATCAAGGCAACCTACTCATCCATATCCTTGACCAATTGAGGTGTAATACATACTCTATCCTCGATCCTATCCCAACTCAGTGGTGTCCTGCATGGTCTACCATACAAGGCCTGATATGGTGGCATACCTATAGAAGAATGATGCCCATTATTATAGGCAAACTCGACCAGATGTAGGTATTCCTCCCACTTGAATTGATGGTCTATCACATACATGCGCAACATGTCCTCCAATGCCTGGTTAACCCTCTTGGTCTGACCATCTGTCTGAGGGTGATATGCTGTACTAAAATTGAGCCTAGTGCCCAATGCTGCCTGTAACTCTCTCCAAAAGGCTGATGTGAACAAGGAGTCTCTATCAGAGATTGTCTTACGGGGAATGCCATGAAGTCTGACAATATCCTGCAAAAAGGCCTAAGCTACGTCTCATGCTGTGAATGTAGTACACACAGGTGAGAAGTGGGCAACCTTGGTCAATGTGTCAACTATCGCCAAGATAGCATCATGGCAGCGAGAAGACATAGGGAGACCAACAATGAAGTCCATAGATATAGTATCCCACTTCCACTCGACAATCTCATGTGGCTGCAAGAGCCCACCTAGATGACCATGCTCTGCCTTCACTCTCTAGCACTCAAGACATCTAGCAACAATGCTGGCAATCTACAATCTCATACCCAGCCAATGGTACAACTATCTCATATCGGCATGCAATTTCTTAACTCCCGAATGAGCTGCATAAGGTGCTCTATGAGCCTCAAGAATAATAAACTCCTGCAAGTCACCTGTAGAAGGTACATAGATGCATCCCCTATGACGTAGAAGTCCATCAGACTCCAAGGAATAATCTACAAATTTCCCCTTCAGGGGTCTCTGAGAATGGATAAATTGACAAATCTCCACATAAAATCCATCCCCTGGAAAATGATGCAAAATGCGGTCCCTCAAATCTATACTAGAAGCCATAGATGAGAGCTCCTATCGCCTCCTACTCAAGGCATCTGCAACCACATTCTCTTTCCCCTTGATGTAATGAACATCAAAATCATACTCACACAAAAACTCCATCCATCTCCTCTGCCTAGCATTAAGATTGGGCTGTGTAAAGATATACTGCAGGCTCTGGTGATCTGAATGAAGCTCAAACCAGCGACCTAGAAGGAAATGTCGCCACCTCACTAAAGCATGAACCACTGCTGCGAGTTCTAGGTCATGATTAGGATAATTAAGTTCATGAGTCTTTATCTTCCTAGACTCAAAAGCTATAGGATGACCCTCCTGCATAAGAACTGCTCCTAAACCATCCAATGAAGCATCAGTACAAACAACAAAATCTGCCGAAGGATCTGGCACTACCAAAATAGGTGCACTAGTGAGGGCTCTCTTGAGATCCTTGAAGGCTCTCTTACACCTCTCTGTCCATTCATACCTCTTCCCCTTTCTCTAAAGGGAGGTGATGGGATGATCCACTCTAGAAAATCCTGCCACAAAGCGTCTGTAATATCCTGCTAAGCCCATAAAACTCCTAACCTCAGTGACACTGGTGGGTGCTGGCCAATCCATAATAGCTCTAATCTTTGATGGGTCTAGAGAGATCCCATCATCGGATATAACATGACCGAGATAATGCACCTCTAGTCTAAAGAAGGCACACTTTGACAAGCTGCCATATAATTGATTTTCTCTCAAACGCTGCAAAACCTGTCTCAGGTGCTCCTCATGCTCCTCCTCATTGCGAGAATATATCAGAATATCATCGAGGAAAATTATCACAAATTTATCCAAAAAAGTATGAAATACTCCATTCATGAGGCTCATGAACACAACTGGAGCATTCATGAGGCCAAATGGCACTACTATGAACTCATAGTCACCATACCTCATGCAGAAAGCAGTCTTGTGGATATCACTTTCCACAATCCATAACTGATGGTACCTCGACTTCAAATCTATCTTTGAGATTACTCGGGCACCCTGCAACTGATCAAATAGATCATCGATCCTGGGGAGTGGCTATTGGTTCTTATTTCTTACTTTAATCAGCTGCCGATAATCAATGCACAATCGAAGTGAACCATCCTTCTTCTTCACAAAAATCACAGGTGCACCCCAAGATGATACACTAGGTTGAATATGACCTTTCTCCAAGAGCTCCTCTAACTGAATCTTGAGCTTGTCAAGCTCATGTGTGGTCATCTTGTAGGGTTCTCTAGACACTGGCTCAGCTCTGGGTACAAGATCTATGTGAAAATCAACTGCCCTAGGTGGGGGCATACCAGGTAGCTTTGTAGGGAACACATCTGCAAACTCCTAAAGAATAGGATAATCCTCAAGCAAAGGCTCTCCTCCTGAATCCTCCTCTCTATCACTAATGGTGATGGAAAATAACTGACATCCCTTCCGCATGCACCACCTAAGCTGCATAGCGGAAAAAATGTGAAGGGATACGGGCCTCTGTACCCCAATTATCACCATAGGAATGTCATGATCATCAAAACACTCAACCCTCTTTTGACAACAATCCACCTTGGCGCTATGGGCACATAGCCAATCCATGCCAAGGAATACATCATAAGAACCTAGAGGGGTAATGCGGAGATCAGTCATCAAGGTAAGGTCTCCAATCTGAATCTGACAACTATGAACTAAGGAACTGACAGAGACTCTAGCTCTCAAAGCTAACTCAACCTCCCAACCGACATCCTATCTAAATGCCACCAGCCCACAATGCTCCACTACATAAAGAGATATAAAGGAGTTTGTGGCTCCTGAATCAAATAAGATAGAAACATTGATACCCTAAATCATACCTACGACCTCAATGACCGTGGCCTGGTGCTCGGCCTGGCGGTTATCAACCGTTGCAAAAACTCTATGGGATCTAGCCATATCTCCAATTGTAGGCTCTGAGGTAGCCCCTCTTTGACCACTGACTGACTGTCCTTGTGGGCACTCTCTCACTAGATGACCCATATTAGTGCAAGTGTAACATGGCCCATGAGTTTGAATCTGCACTCCCTATGTCCTAGGCTGCTATGAGCCTCTGGTCCTGCTAGAACTACTGTATCCACCCCTAGAGGACTGCTGAGGCCTAGCTGACTATGTCCGAGGGGTCTATGTCCTATGATCCTATCTAGGGCCCTGAGACTGCCACTGCTTGGGATTAGACCCCTGATAACCCTGTGAATGCCTCTGTCTAGAGTCCTACTGGGATCTCTGCTGCTGAGACTGTTGACCCTTAAAGGATCCTGCTGAGTGATTCTGCTTCCCTTTCCAAGAGGGCCTCTGCTATCCTAACTACTGGGAAGAGGGGTTTCGGTGTTGGGACTAATATTGAGACTCCTGTCTAGTACAAATCTCCTCGGCTACAAGTGCCATCTCAACTGCCCCTCTGAATGTGGTAGGGAATGCTAGGCATACTGTGCTCGGAAGAGACATATTAAGTCCCTTAATGAAATGGTGAATACGTAGTTTCTCATCCTTCATGTAATCAAAATATGGAAGGAGCTTGAGAAAATGACTCTGATACTGGTTCACCATGAGGCCTCTCTACTGGAGGTCATGGAACTCCTCTATCTATCTCTATCTGAAATACTCAGAGAGATATCTCTCACAAAAATGGGCCTCAAAAATCTCCCAAGTGAGTGTGTCGATACTCACTCCACCAATGGATACCTCCTGCTCCCACCAAGTGGAAGCCTTCTCCCATAGGAGATGGACTGCTAGTTGGGCCTTTAGATTACTCCCATAAGGGCACAATCCAAAGCATCATTGTAAGCTCTGTAACCAGGCCTCTGGGACTGTCCCATCAGTGGACCCCAAAAATAAGGGTGGATGGAGTCGTAATAACTCTGAGATCTCATCTCCAATATCTCTAGGGGGTCTCTCCCTGGCACGTAACTCATGCCCGCATGGGATAACAACTCGATGAACTGACTCCTCCTCCTGATCACCATGCCCCTCCACAGACTTGGGTGGAGGACTCCTACTCCTCTCTCTACTAACTGCTCTCTAATTCTCTGAAACATGTGCTTCCCCTTCAGGAACCTGCTACTGAACTATAGTTGGTAGTCTCTGCTGAATCACCCCAATCAGATTTTGGAGAACATCCAATATATCTTGGTTAGGGTTCAAAGGTGGAGGTGGTGGTGGTGGAGGTGGATCCTCCTGCCCTGCCCCCACACAGGGAGCTCTACGACCTCTGCCTCGTTGGTTAGCTCTGGTGACCGCAGGCATCCTTCACAATGATTTAAGTTTAGGGTGAGTTGAAGCGTAATGGGTTAGGTTCCTTGTGTTGAAACATTGGCTCTGATACCAAAATGTCATGCCCAAAACTAGGGCAAAACACACACAATTTTTTTTTTTGAAACACAAAGGTACGTACAACTAACAGAGGGAGAGTTGGAAGTATAATAGAAAAGTATAGTTAACCTCTGCATAACAAGGTACAGGTGTAGACAGAATAAGGGTCAAGCCACAACAGATGCAAAATTGGGCATCAACTTATTCCACGGTTATCTTAATCCTCAACTTGGGTTTACCTAAGTCTGATTCCTTGTTTAAAAATCATGATGGTAGTTAGTGGTTCAGGAACATATGTTGATCTGGGTTGCCCTTACTTAATCTTATATCTAGATTTTAACTTATTTCATCCAAGTTTAATTCCAGTTAACATTAGACAATGAGATATTGACAAGATTACGATTGAATAACATTTTCACCTATATAAATCAACTATTAATTAAAATTCATTTCTATAATCAATTCTGATTTCATAACCTACTAAACATCATTAATAAAATTATTCTCCTATGACAAACAACATGCTTTTCTAATCTATCGATTCTAATGTACGACTTTAATTTAACCTTTTCATTTTAGACAATAGAAAAATATCTCCTAATACAACATTAAATTTACTTTTAATTATAATCAACTATAAACCTAAATTAGATCACAAGAGAAATATAATCCCCCCCTTAAAATGATAAGGAATAAAAATTTAAGGTCATAAAAAACAATTGAATTCAAACGAACAATTCTGTCTCCCTCAATAGACTACTCAATACTTAAGACAAAATTCCTAATAGTTAGGTTCATAAATGTCGCAATTATAAACTAACCTAAACCACTACTGTAACATAACCCTTAAAATGAACAATCATTATATTATTGAGTGGACCTAGTTCAAAATTGAAATAAGAAACTATTAACAATCCCATCCATCATCAAGCACTTAAGGTTATAAAGTTGACAAAAAAAAAAAAACTACCCCATTGATTTGATATACATATATGCCTAAAACATTACACCTTAAAAGATTTAAAACAAAATAATTACATCTTATAACTAATTTAATATTTACTAACTAATTGCTAATCTAACAATCTAGTAATCCTACTAATCCTAAATAACATTTTAAACTACCAACAACAAAGCCCATAACTTAATCTAACATTTAACCTTTTTACAAAAAAAGAAACAAGGCTAAGGTTTCAAAAATTGCAAGGAAAGGAGAGTGTATAGCATGACAAGACTAGCACTAGAGAGGAGGGGGCCCACCGTACCACCTACCCACCTCCCCTTCAAGAGTTTTCGCATGGAAAGAAGAAATCCCAAGGAGGTGGCATGGAAGACAAGCTAGGAGATGGTAGTAAGAGTGAGCAGGGCCCAACATGCTATGCTTCCTTTCCCCAAGGGAGAATTTCGCAGGAATTGAGGAGGAGGAGTGGGTTTGACTTAGGAAACAGGTCATGTCAGGTAGTCCTAGGGAAGAGGATAGCAAGGAGAAGGGAGCACTTCTCCCAAGTAGTTTAGCCCAAGGATAAAGTGATATTCATATCTCCTTTACAAATGCAAGTCTCATTTTCTCTTTTTATTTTATTTTATTTTATTGTGTCATAGAGTTTGAAAAGGCTAGGCTTAGAAAACCAATGCATGGGAAGGATATATATTGAGTTAATAATTATTAAAAGGATTAAGATGAGATGGTAAGGAAGGCTACGGGGCCCACTAGCTTTTAAGTTATATGGATTTTATAAATCTTTATTGATTAACAGTTAGCTGATAACAGTAAGGATAAGATAGGGGATTTAGGATTACTAATACCAATTAGGGGAGTATAATGAAAAGGGAAGGGAATATTCTCTGTGGTAAGAGAATAATTTCCTTCCCATACAAAATGTAGAGAGCTTTTTTCTCAAAAAAAAAAATCTGGAAGATGTCACTGCAATAATATGAATTTTCCTTTAATTTCTTTGCTTGTTTTTCTTGAAAGTTCATAGTGCATAATGGGATTGATTTAATGGACAATGTACAAGAGGATAGTTGCATGAGATTTTAACATAGAATCTAACATGTTTATATGTTCATTGTTACAAGCTTCAATTTAGAGGAATAAGGATGAGACTTTGTTCAAAAGGAGATTGATTACAATGAATAAGAAAATTTACAACCAACATTAGAGAGATTACTAAAATTCATTCTTCAACCAATGTATGTAATCTAATGAAATTTCTATATTATCTATTCTATCAACCTTGGATATCATTTCACAAGAAGAATAACAATTCCATTATAAGAAATAGAATACTCTTAAGCATGAAGGTAGTGAGTTTTTGTTTCAATTTGGTAACCTCTTTCAATACAATTACATATCCTTCATTATGGAGAAGACTTCATATATATATGACTATTTTACAATATTCCAACTCAAAATGAAGAAAGCATTACACATGCTACTTGAAGATGTTTTTCCATACATTACAATGTGCAACAAGAGGAGGATCAACAATATAAAAACATAAGGTGTTCTACACAATCACACAAAAGAGGGAACACCTTCAAGGCTTCATCCACATGAGTCTTGTCACCAATACCTGCAATAAAAAGGGGAGAACCATGTGATTCTCACCTCCCAACCAAGGCCTCAAGGAGGCCACCCCCAAGCTTGGAGAACCAAGGCTAAACAAGGCTTCACATCCAAATTTCTTACAACATTTGACAAGTACAAAAAGAACAATAGAATCCCATTCAAGGTTTTCACAAATGAGTTTTACAAATCCATTAGAGAAGGGTGAAGGTGGGATTTTCCAAGGAGGAGAATGCCAATACAATTTCCAAATCTCTCAACAAGAGTTTTCCATTCCTCTTCATGTCTATTTTGACAATTCTTCCATTTACACATTGGCCATTTCTATGCCAAGAATACAATATTTCAACATGACTTCATGGAGCCCATACTCCATGAATTCATCCCTCTTCTCCAAGAGAGGAGACTCTCACTATAATGGAGAGCCCAACTAACCCCTTCACCCAAGGCCATTTCTTCCCTTTCCCAAAGGGTGAGTAATGCCTTCACTCCCATAAATAGCATTCCCAAATCCAAATCAAAAAGCATTCCCTTCCCATCACAAGAAAACAAACAAGTTTGCATACTACAATACTACACAAAATTACATACAATAAGATTTCATATTTATCAACTACAACATTCAATTTTTCTTGCAACATTTCAAGTACTCCATGGCAAGAGAGAAACCAACTTTTCAATTGTGTTATGGAAAAATGAAACTTGAGAAGAGCCCAATTCCTTTTCTTTTCTCCTTCCAAAACCCTAATTGTCTCTAAAATTAGAGAGTGGGTGAACACCCACTAAGTTTCCCAAAACCCCCTAAAAAGACCTCCAAAAGTGCACTCAAGGACTAGGAATGATGAGATATGACAACTAGCCTTTTTTTGTCTCCCCTCTTAATTGTAAGGTTGGCAAGGAGTGTGGGACAAGTTAGGTGCATAAGACCATCTCTATTTTAGCCACCTTTGAAAAGTGGGCATTTTGGAGAGTCATAATGGTGACCTAGGTCTCTCCCATAGTTAATAACTAATCCTAACCCAAGGTACCCTCATAGGGTTAACTAATTAAGTTTAAAAATACACTCTAGGGTCACTTTTAACCCCTCTAAAGTACCCCTAAGGTTCAAATCCGAGTTTCAACATGATAGGATCCCTACAAGGCATCTATATGTAAGTGATTAATATGATGTCAATAGATTAAGTGATTATTGACCAAGCCCTAATTGACATGTCACTATCGACATGGACAACACAAGTGTCAAGTGACACCAACAAAATACACATCACATTCAAAAGTGACATATTCAAATAACAACATAAATTAAAACTATTAACACACATTTTGACTACATTTACAACAAGGGTCACATTACAATAAAGGTTTCAATCCCTTATTGGATTAAACCTTGGCTTACTCAATTTACATGTGTTTAGCCATGATTCTCTGAATATTCCATGGTTCCCATTCCTACACACTAAACTTGGAGCATCAGTAATCCAAGATGATAAAATCACATACAATATATATTTTTTCAAATTATATTTTGCAACATTAATCTATAAGCATAATTAAGCCCCTAATTGAAATTTTCATACATAGTTGTTTAAAACATAAGAATTCCTCAATCACCATGACATAACATCCATATAATAGTCAGTCTAATCATAATTCAATCTTCTCATCAATTCACTGATCTAAACATATATAATCAAATTCAA
>MU228442.1:1055324-1078654 GCA_018584345.1 Thuja plicata
TTTTGTATCCCATTTAATGTACTTCATCATATTATTAATTATTGGGCATAGATTTTAGGATTCCATTTTTTAGAGTTTTATCACTTTATAGGACTCTAAATTTTGCCAAAAATTGAGAACTCCAATAGGTTTAACATTCAAATTCACAAGATGTGTAATACTATGCAATAAATTAACACCTTGGACATTATCATGGAGGAATTTCTTAAGATCCTCTATATCTTGGATAGAATCTTGATTATGGTTTTCTTGGATAAGCCAATTTCCCATTTTATCAAGTTTGGTTGAAAGGTTTTGCACTTGTTCAGGAGGAACTCTTAAAGCATCATCCTCATCATGTGATGAGTGAGAAGAGTTATGCTCCATAGAAGGATTGGAATCATGAGTGATCAAATTATCATCAGGAATCCTAAGGAAAGGAGAGAAAGATTCAGGATCGAAGGAACCCATAAGTCTGCGGCTTCTTCTAACCGGGATACTATAAGTAGGACTAGAAGTAGTAAAGCTCATACACCAATACAATGAAAATGAACTTAACACAAGATTTTAATTTATTAATTTTGAATGTAATTGAAAGAACATGCAAGATCTAGCATAAAAAATGTAAATATAACACCAAAAATAAAGATTTGTCTATCGTGGGTTCACCAAAATGTAAAGGGGGAAAAAAATGTGTTGTTTCTTTAGTGTTTATTTTTATTTATTTATTTTTATTAGGGTTTGATTGTGTATTTCCCTAACCTTTAAATTTAAATTGTATTTGTATTGAAATGTGATTATGAGGAAGATAAGATGCTCCACCTTTATTCTCCAAATGCACAAATGAAGGATCCAAGTTGATCAATCCAAGAGAAGGATTAATGGACAAATGAATCAATCATTTGGAAATGAGAATAAAGAGAAGAGGATCTTAAATATTGTTAATTAAATATATAGATATGATATATGACAGTAATTGAATAAATAGGAGAAATTTCCTAACCTTGAATAATTTCAAATCAAAGAATGCTATTTTTTGAGGTTTGTACTCTGTTTCTGGAAAAACTAAAGTATGATCTGGAACCGGAATGCAGAGATGAACAAAACCCAGAAATATTTTTCTGATTCAAAACTGTCTTATGAAAAAGGTCAACCTTGACCCACAAATGTCAACCATTACCCAATAATGCAACCTTGACCTGCGCAGGTCTGACAAAGAAACTGTTCATGGAGCCCAAAAAAAAGCCAAAAAGGTTATCCAGATCTGAGTCCAAATCCGTAGTCCTGAACCTATACCTACAAGAAAAAGAGGTTTGTTTGCTGGGGGGGAGAGTTTTTCCTTGTTCAAACCTTGGTTTTGAAATTAACCTCAAATATATGTAATTGAAATTGCAAAAGTAAACAAAGTAAATGCATAAATTCACCTTGCTTGTAAAGGTCCTTGTGGAGGATTCGAATGCTTTAATCCACAAGTATGTATGTACCAATGGATCTACAATGTGGAATGTATAATGTAGGATGTCTTCAATCTCTTGCTTTTAGATCTCCTACACCAAGTCTTGAATGGGTTCTTGATTATGAAGAGGCTTGGAAGAAGATGGATGGAGAGATCACCAAAAGGGCACTATGTAGCTTGAATCCTTCAATGGCCTCCCATGGATCTCTTTGAATGCTTGAAGGCTTGATGGTGGATGAATCCTTGCTTCAAATATTTCTTGATTTATTTCTTGAATCTTCACTTGATGATGGTTCTCAATTGCTCAAGGATGCTTAGGCTTTAATAGAGGACTTAGAGAAAATGAGGGGAGAAAGGCTCTCTTTTATATGGAATTAGGGCACAATCTTCTAAGGAGGCCGAAATAGGAGAATTAAATTCCCATTAAAGCCTTTACCCCTAGGAGAGGACCTAAGTTAAATATAATTTAGGAATCAACGCTTTGAAACCTGAAACAGTCGACCCAGAAGTGGGAAATGACCTTTGCAAAGACTGACATCCAAAAACTGTGGGACCCTAGGATCTGAACCCTAGGTCAAGGTCGAGGTCAATCTTGAACTAGGTCAGGGTCAAGGTTGACCTTGACCTAGGTTAGGGTCAAGGTTGACATAGACCAGAAAGGTCAACCCTAACCTTGAGGTCCAAGTTCTCAGGTCTGCAGTCCAAAATGCAGAAATCAGGTTGGAATGAAGTGGAAAGAGGGGAAAAATAGGGGGGAAATCTAGGTCTAAATCAGGAACCCATTCACGATGCTTGATATGACCCCAAACCACTTACTCAAAAGGCTAAACAAGTCTATAATGAAAGTGCTTCCATTTTCTGACTATACAATTATATCCCCATTTTGGTATGTATGGGTTGAAATTTTGTACCAATATAGTATGTATGGGTTGTAATAGGTTTGTGTTTATCTCCATTTTGCTACAAGGATTTAGGAGCACATCTAATATAATTTTGTTTATCAGGGTGGAGGATCTGGAAGGGTATGATTAGACATTTATGCTAGGATACTCTAATATGTAATCTCTTTATTTGATATTAATATAACGAGTAAAACCCCTTAGCTATTTTGATCAATAATTTTTTATTTCATATAGAAATTTAAGTACCTAATATATCTCCATAACCTTGATTTATGTTCACATACAAGTGATGTAGATAAAAGAATTGGTGTCATAAAAAAAATCAAATTATCACATATCAAATTAAAAAAAGTTAATGTGAAGCAAGCATAAAAATATTTATAATTTATAATTATAATGTTGCACACAATCCAGTATAATGAACCTAGGTACAAAAATCAGAATTCTAAGCCAAATTTGATGTAATCACATTCTTTATGGAAAAACCCCATTCTTGTCCTAGTTGCTTATCTTTTTCATTGTGTTATATCTTGGTATGTAACGATCTATTGTGATTTTTATTTAGGGGAATTTTCCTTGGTGGCAGGGTGTTGAGTGGCATTGTTGTTGGGGAATTTTTGGTTGTTGATGGCGCTAGTGGAAGTTTTGTTTTCTTTGGAATATTCTAAGGTTCATAATGTTGGGTGTCATTTCTATATTTTTAAATCCTAAATAAAAGAGAGTCTGTTGTTATTTTTATTGGTATGGCTTGAACATGTCTTTTTTAAATTTTAAAATTTGCATCTTAACTTCTTTTTTCAAATTGGTGAAATTCCAAATTTTATTAATCATTAGAAATATTATTTTTACAAAATACTTACAATGTCTATCGCCTCTCCTACACTACTGTCTTCCTGCCACCCCATAACCAACCTGTTGATGTGAGTTTTGTTCCACTACAACATACCAAATCAAATACTTAATGTTTTGAGGTGAAACGCCAAATACTCAATCCTCTCTTGAATAAGGTCATCTCTCATGCTAAGCTTACAAAGTAAGATCATGAAATGAATTCAAGGTTCCCTTTAATTATGGACACTCGCTTAGTGAAATAATGTGATTTTATGGTAATCACTTAGGGGACTTACGCTATTAATTCAATGGATATCAATTTCTTGCACTTTTAAAGATTTGGCTTCACAATGTGCAATGAAAATATAGTTTTTATTTTCCAACTTTCCACTTCAACTATCAACTTAAACTCAAACTTAACTTCTACTTTTACTTCTAACTATGAATGCAAGTAAATATGGATGAACTTGGACTCTACTAGATGTGGTTTTATCAACGACTTCCACCCACCTAGTGCAAGCTTCTAAGGTATACTCAAATGATTTTCATATCAATATCTCATCTTCAATCCCATTAATGGATGCAAACTAAAGATATAATATCAATTGAAGTTAAATGCAATCACTAGCTTACCACACAAGGAACTCTTACCATCAGCAAGAGGCTAGTGGCCTAGTTTTGTTTGAGTCAAGCAAGTAAACATCCATAATTTCTTTCATTCAACTAAGCTACTTATAAATAACATGAAATGAAATCTATTCTAAGTGAGGATTGATGAAACCATACAACACTTCAAAGCAATATTAAGTGATTCACCATGAAGACCAACAATGAATCATCCATTACTTCAATATGATCATAGCAACAATTTGATCAAGTCTCTCCCTTAGATAGCGTACTCTAATTCTAATACTATCTCTCTAGCTTTTAAATCTTTTCTACTTACTATCTAACTAATTACAAATGAGAAGGCCTTGGCCTGTTATAGATGTTCAATTACATTGAAGGGCCAAGATCGATTGAAGATCAAGGGCCAAGATTAATACCTAAAAACCCTAATTAGGGTTGCCAAATTTACAACCAATTATATGAGGGCACCATGATGTGGGCCAATAAGAAAATTACAATGATTTTCCAACCAATGAGAAAATAGGACACTTGGCATAACATCACATCACGTAAGTCACAATATTGGATTACCAACCGAACCAAATTCACTATGAACTATCATGCATTCTATACCTCAATTCTTAACAACTATTTGTCCAACTCTTGTCGTTGAATTGGATCACAACTAAGTCTAGTTACTAAATCTGACGGATTCTAAATTATGGTATGATTTAACAATAGAAAGTTTAGCACTGTTGAATTTTTAAAAAGTGTTAATCATGAAAATTGAAAGATACATGTAAAATAAAAATGACTAATTGTAAATAAGAATTTTAGTGTTGCAATATATCTTGAAAATTACTACACTGTTAGCGAACAAATTTGTCTTTCTACAAAAACCCTTTTAAGTTCTACTCTATCACCCTTAAAAGACATACTATCTCTAACAGTTGGGTAAGTATCTTTTATGATCACTTCCCTTTGAATTTTGTTATAGGTACAACTCCCTAATATTATTTTTAATGAAATTTGCCAACAGTTCAATCGGTTAGCTTTTAACCCGAAAGCTTATAAAGGTTGCAATATCATTATTTGATGATATGCTACTAAGAAATTGTAAAGGAAAAAATTCGAATAAGAGCGGCAAGAAAAACATAGTTACTTCCATGATTGCATTTCATGAAACATAAACAACTTCAACTAAAGATAACAGAAGATAAATAAAGTCTAGAATTTAGATATTTTGAGCCAACAGACATATATATAACAGGATAAACAAGATGTTAACATAGGACACCTTTCTTTGGTTTTCAAATAACACAGATTCAATAAACCTCACTATAATATATTTCAGAAATTACTGCATAGGAAATTTGCATGACATCTGTTCCTTCCATAACATTCAATAATAAAAAACTATTACTATCCAAATCTATTATCTATCAGCAATAAGTTTTTTTCCAACCCTTTAAAATTTTTAGCAGCTAATATAAATAGTATCAGAGCACCGAGAGATCCCCTGAAAAACATGACCTCTTGGGCAATCAGTTATGAAACTAAACCAGTAGAAAAAGGACACACGTCCTCCAGAGTTTGCACGATAAACAAGTAAAAACTAAATAACTAAATCTGGCTCCTTGTCTATAGCATGATCCTTGCTCCCCACTAGACTCCCTTCTTCTTCGATAAACGATTGGGCAGGTTTCCATTCTTTATATGCCTGGACCAGTTCCTTCGCAAGCGACAGATGCGGGATCTTAGAATTTACTATCCATGCCATAGAGGCGTCTTTACTCCATCTCAATTTCTTCACCTTTTCAATGACATTGGGCAGCTGATCCACACACAGATATAGCATAGATTCAATCCTTGCCATTTGAGTTAAGTTAGAGGCTTTAGGATTAATATTTTCCCTAATAGTCTTTATTTCTAAGTCGAAAGCATCAAGAGCGCCCTTCAATTCTTTCTCACCATAAACTGATGGATAGGTATAAGTGAAATTGATCACTTTCAACTCATTCAGGACATCCTTTTGATTCTGCTTAGCTTCTAACTCATATTCTTTGTTTTCTAAAATGGTGCTCCTTATTAGAATGATGCGCTAGTTGATGTTCTTCCTGAGAATGAAGAAAGTGGATTCTTTAGCACCTTTTAGGGACTTTTCAGTGCAGAATTTGTTGAAACCATGCCTCTCTATCTCCATAAATTTGGTCATCGCCGACATCCATTTTTGTTCCTCTCCATCCTAGACCTAGTGTTGGGACTAGAATTCTCCCATTACTGCCTCTGTGTCATGAAGAACTGAGTGTGAATCCTTGATATATTGTCTGCCATTGTTAAGCACTTGGGACATCCACTCATCAACTAAGGAGACCAATGTGTGACTCCTCTAAACTTGATTCAACAATGTTTTACTTTCTATTGAGTTGGGATCGAATACCTATGATGATTGAGATAGTGGGGTGGCATCAAAGTTGCAGAAATTATTTATGAACTGAGAGAGTGAGATAATGGTTTTCTTCAGTTCCTTCTTTTCCTTACTATCCTACACTGATGTGATCAACATCTGCTTGGTTGTTTCTTTGAAAAGGTGATTCTTTCCCGCTCTATCCATAGTCCCTAGTTCAATTTTAGTAACCTCAAAATCTTTGATTGCAACATCCTATTTTTCTTCCTTCAGTTTGTAGGTGGCTACTTCGGTTGTCCACTTCCTAGTTTTAGTATCAGCAAACATTTGTGCTATACTCTTCACTTTGTTGGCCTTGGGAGTCTTTTGAGCATACTTACTGACTATATCTTGCACTAGAATAGATACCAGAATCAAACTCCACTTCTTATTAACTGAAGACATTAACCATTTTGGGGTATCATTTGTTGTTGTTGGTTGGGCACCAGTCTTAGTAGGGGTGTCCATTAAATCTAGAGTCACATCATCAATATCAAAGAGATCTTTTCTAATTTGTTCATCTTCTTCAATTTGGTAGTTTAAATCCCCAAATTTGTCATCCTCCAAATTGACTATTTATGTATTCTCTTGAGTCATCTTTCCCTTTTTCTACGATCAGGATCTTGATCTGGTAATACGCTGAGGTGAGACCACAGTGGAAGGTTTTGCAATAGATTTCTTCTTGGGCTCTTTCTTCCACTGCTTATCTGAGGAACTTGCATTACTAGATGGTTTAGGAGGATTAGAAATAGAGGGGGAGGAAAATAAAATTGAAGTTTTAACCCCAATTGTTTTAGAACTAGACTGTTCTCTTTTTGTATGCATCCATTCTTCGGTTAATTTGAGTAAATGTTGTGTCCTGCACTTAATGTCATCTTCCTCCTCTTTTGACTAGTCAATATCTATCTCTTCATTATCTAGGACCCTTTTAAAACTGGGTTCAACTAAGTCAGAACCGTCATCTGTCACCCCTTCTATGTTGAACTACAATCTCATGGACAAGATTTGAGATATGCAAAGTCTACTATGACCTCTCTTCATAACTTGGGACTCATTTGCACAGTCTTCCTAGAAATCCTCTAGATGGGGAACTGGAAACATGTGAGATCTAAGACCAAGATTCCCGCTAGCAAAATTTTTATTATGAAATCTTTTTCTCTCTGTGTAGTACTTGAAATCAAAAGGACTATGGTTACTTCCAATACTTATTGCATCTTCAATACTCAGGCATGAAAATTTACTTAACTATAATGGGAAAATTTTCTCCCATCCTTCCTCAGGAAGAAAATGCTTAAGCACAATAGCAAGCTATCTACAGACTTCTGCAAGGATGAAACAATCAAAGGCATACCTAAATAATTTTGTAGGGGAATCTTCAAAACCACTAATTCTAATATAAGTGAACCTAGGGAACTGAATGTAAAAACTCCCAAATCTTGTCACAAATTGTTGAGCTTCTGAACTCATTCTCCTAGTTGAATCTCTAGACATCTCAAAACAAAGTTTATCCATCAAAGTATCATGTACCCTTCTGTAGTTCTGAATTACATTTTCTTTATGAAGAATGGGAAAATACTCAAAAACACACATTCCATCTATCCAAGGCTCATGAATCATCCCATCCCATATCCTACTATAGGATAGACAGTACATCAGATAAGAAGACATGAAAAAGATACATCCAGTGAGTTTAGAATTATTCAGTTGTTCTCTCATAGAATTTGTAATTAATTCAGCCCAATCCAACTTGTGTCTTCCTTCTAAAACAATCTCTACATAACAGAACAAAAAATCTAAAAACAAGAACGCCTTAGGTGACCCTCTGACTCTATGCAACATCACCATAATATCACTAATATATGGGTGCACGTGACTTCTATTGAGCTTTTTGGGTAAACGGGAACCTCCCCTTTGGGTGTTTAATAACCAATGCTTGGCTATTGCAGTACGATTTGCATCAGCATTTTGTTTGAACTTAACAAGGGACTATGTAGGAGAGAAGGCTGAAAAAGTTCACTCTTGAATTTGGAAAGCTGAAGCAATAATTCCTCTATTCACAACCATCAAGACCTCACTATTTCTCTTGAGAATTGATTTGGTTCATTGGTCATAGTTGTGGATACACTCGTGGACAATTTTAGGACAGACTATTGCTGGAGGAAAAGAAGCAGCTATGCACAACCCACTACTCAAAATTTCAACAGAACGAACATTCTCTTCGACAGACGTAGTGAGCCTATCAACAATTCCTTCTACATCATATCCTTCTAAATCTATGTCTGTCACAATGGGATTTTCACCTACCAGACTAGACATACTTCCAAAAAAATGGAATGCAGACTTCATATTTGTCAAAATAGACTGATAATTATCATAGAAATTTCCTTAAATTTCACAAGCTCTTAAATTCAAACACTATAGGAATTGCGGCCTGACTTACCTTAATCACTGTAGAAAACTCTGCAACTGGAGCTCCAAAAACCCTTACATTCAATCTTCACACATACAGACAACGACAAAATTTCAAAAATAATGAATGCTAAGAAGGGTTTTAAATAATAAATACCATGGATTTGACAATTAATTGCCCATCATTAAGGCAATAAAATCTTAGAGAATGAAGTGACCATTCACGCACACAATCATTTAATGCCACTTGCGCAAACTTTTATGCCGTAAGAATTTCTCATTAATTTGATAACTCAGACACGTTTAACCACCGCCAATACCTTTCTTCATTAAAATTCTTTCCTAGGTAGGGCCCACAACTGAAATGATGGTGGTAGTCCTTTTCTTTTTCCATGTGTCACTTTTTAAAATATTGAACACTCTTGAACACGGATGAACTAATTTCAAGGGTGTTCTTATGTGTTCACCACTGTTCAATTATGTTCCTTTTTTAATCTCCCACCTTTATCCTTAAACAAAATATTCCATACTTAGCCACTGACTCCCAGCTTCGATCAATCAAAAATTATAAAGACCATGATCATGAGACACCTTTTTAGTGATGACTTTATTCACCTGCTATCCCTTCATAAAAATCATGAATGAGCTCAAACACTCTTGAACACTCATGAACTAAGTTCAAGGTTGTTCAAGCATGTTCAAAACTATTCAAGCCTGTTCAAGAAATATGTTAGCAAATGATTTTTCTATTTTCACAAACACAGATGGACCAAAAGGTGGACCCTTTTGCTGAGAATTTGAACATGGGGACTTGAGCAGCTTTGAGATTCACAAAATAACATGGCAACTCTAGAAATCAAATAAAAGGGCAAGGACTAAAACTTGGACTAAAATACACTTACCCTTCATGGAAAATATTTTTCCAAAGCAACCACAATTCCTAATTTGTGATATAATGCCCCTTCTATGACCCTTTGTTTCCTTTTGCTAAGCTATTTTTGTAATTTTTAGTTGTAGCTGCTGTTGGTGGTGGCTGCACTAGTCAATTGAGTTTTTCTTTATAATTTTCAGTTTTTTAATTTTTTTTGGGAATGGTTTGAGGAAGCCATGAGAATTCCCATATGTTGGTATTTATACTGAGCAACTCAAGAGGACTGATATACAACAGAATGAAGGGCTATCAATAGCTAGGTATGTCAGATGCCTGAAGTTTCAACTTCATAATGATCTGGCCTTGGTGAAGCTTTGAATGAGGCATATAAATATCCTTTTAAGAAAAGAAAATTTAAATTGGAAAATGAAAATGGTGATTAGAATGGGGGATGGCAAAAAGAACAAAGGGAAATAAGTTTTCTCAATACCTGTCATGAATGAAGAGCCCAAAGAAGGCTGATTTTAGAGGGAGGATTTCAAAGTAGGGATGAAAACTACAATATTTTAGAGATTGGAAGCCTCTGAGATATTCCACCTGTAATGTAGCTCATTTCCATATCCATGTCAAAAGAGCCATTTCACATGGGCATTGGGGGTCAATGAAGAAAATAGAGAAAGCAAAAAAAATTAATATGCTTGCTCAAATAATGACAAGAAGAGTGCAGGAGAAGAAGAACATGGGAGAAAGATTGAGGGTAGTGTGTGGTTGTTTGGAGGCATGAATGAGAGTTTTGTGTGATTGTTGGGCAAATTTTTACAGCTATAAATCTAGATTATGATTATGCCCTTTCTTGTGTCACCATGATGAGATCTTGTGAATAGGCGATGGATATTGTGTATATATAAAGTATACCCTCATGAAATTAAGTTGCAATCTATCAATTCTATGGAAAGAAAAGTCTATTTAAACAAAGAATTGAAAAAACAACATTTAGCATTCCATGGCTCTCTAACTAAGCATGCTAATGAAGCTCTTAGCCTTAATCTCCATTAGTGACAGTCCTAGAATGAGAATTGATGTTTGATAGTGCCTTAATATAGCTCTCAACTCTTAAATTGCAATGCAATTCATTCAATCTTGCTAAAAAATTAATCAATTATGCTCTCAAATGCTATGATCTTAATAAATTTATCTTAGTATGGATACAATTGCTCATGAATGTATAGGATCATTATGCTCTTAAAATGAATGGTATTTATAGGATTTCCCAAGGGTAGGGGGTAGAGTTAAGTTGATAATGATCAAAGCTTGGTTGAGTTGAAGGCTTTCAAATTGTTTCAAATGGGGAAACCATTTAAATGGTGGTCTCAAAGGTTGGGACGAAGAGACAAAAGGAGTGGTGAGGATGTTGAAGGATTAAATGAGTGATCAAGATTAAAAATCTTGAAGGGATCCATGTGCTTTCAATCCTTTATTCTTATTGGCTCCTCAAATTCTTGTCTCCTTTGTTGAGAGAAATTAGGATTTAATCAATCCAGTTAATTAATTAAATTAGCCATGTAAGGGAATACTTTGGTTTTGTTTTTTGATTTAAACTATACAATTAATTGATTAAATCAATTACATAGCTTTGAATAATCCATTTTAGGCTTATATTTAATTAATTGATATATTATTAATTGATCCTTTGATTTTGATGTAATTTAGTCCCTTTTGATTTGACAAATTCCCATTTGATTTGATTTGCTTTGATAAATCATCATTTGATGTGATTAAGAACACCTGGAAAAATTTAGGTGTCTACAAATTCCCCTCTTTGAATTGATGTGTGAAGTGCATTGATTCAAAGAAAATTGATGTCTTGAGATGATCCACTGACTTGACTGATTGATTGACTGATCCAATAGAATGCCTGATATGGAACTTGATGCAAAACTTGATTTAAAAAATCGGATGTGAAACCTGATTTGAAACATGATATAGAACCTAATGAAAAACCCTGATGTGAAAAATGATGATGGACAATAAAGAAATGCCCCACTGATAGAAATTCAAAATTTTAGTACCCCAAATTCAGATCTCATTGCAAAAGTTCTGATGCAAAATACCATGTTTTGACCATATGATGCCCCCTCAGAAATGAAAATAAAATTGATAGAAGAGGCCAAAAGAATGTTGAAACTGAAAGTATGAGGTCAATTATTTTTTTATTTCTGAAAACCATGATGCAAAATGATCACCAAATGCCCCGGTGATGAAAATACCATGTTGTGAAAGCTCTCAAGAGTGAAAATGGGTTGAAAATTAGGTCAAATAGTAAAAATAGAAGGAAAATTTTTATTTTTACCATCTATTTTCACTTTTCACCCTAGATTTTTGCTCTGAGATATTGAGATATTCTGACAATGGTGGTCCCCATATGTGAGCACCAGTTCGAGAAGGGCTGCATATTCTAGAGACCAACTGAGTATGGACCTTTGGTGAGTAATGCCAACTTCCTAATGCATTTATTATTGTATTTATTGCACTTTATTGATTATTTTATGCTTAATTTAAGATTTTGTCATGTTTTTTTCATAATTTTATGCGTAGGATAATTTTAAGTTGCGCGTAGGATAGTTAAGTTACGCATCCGCATAGTGAAGTGGCGTGTGCAAACAACAAAGTGTCGTGTAGAAAAATCCCCAAGTTATGCGTAGAATAGTTTAAGTAGCATGTCCTCAACCCTAGGGAAAACCCTCAAATTTAGTCATGCATACCAATGTTAAAGTCACACGTATGATTGTTAAGTAGCGCATACTAGGCCAAGTGATGCGTGGCAAGAATTAAATGTCGCGTAGTGATGTGCAAAGTTACGCGTAGCTCAAAATGACGTGTATGATTCCTGAAGTTATGCGTACACCCAAACAAAATGATGCCTAAATGTAGAGATTGAAAAACCATGATCATTGATGATCATCTCTAATAGATAGAATACCATTTTGATAGCCAGGATAGGTAGGTTTGATTTAGTGATAAAACCAAGTATTTAGGATGATAGGATAATTGATTAAATGGATGTTGAAATATCAATCAAATTAATAGGATAGGATAACTGATGTATTTTCCCCTTCTCATGATATAGAGTTAGGAAAATAGTTGATGTTGCTCAAAAAGAGCGATAGGTTGATTTGATGATTGATTGTTGTTGAATAATCCACTGGAATGATGATACTAATCAAATTTACTTAATGTAAAAGTAGGTTCAATACGCGAAGTTATATATCCGGAGCCTACCAACATGGCTTGGTGACATGGTATATTAATTGACAGGACTTGAGAGATGGTTTATTGGGAGATGTGAGCTATTCTATCTCCTTGAGCTACCACGGTTCTAGATGAACCAAGAACTTTTGATGGCTATGGAAGAGAGGTATCACTCTGACCATAACACTTTCCACTTACCCATGGCAAAGATGCTATTATTCCTAAGCACATGTACAGATTAATAAGGATCCTGACTCATGGAAAGTGGGTATATTATGATTAGGTATATGATGGAAGTGCATGTAGATGGGTCTTTGTAGGTCCAACAATAGGAGATGAGAGAATACCCTAGGCTCAGTTCATTTCTTTCCCTCCTCTTCCATTGTTTTTAGGTGCATTGGTTGGTGGAGTGTTACTACTAGATCATCGCGGACATGGATTTGCATTTGGATGAGGTCATATTATTGAGGATATGATTGCACATCTTCCAAGATTTGACAATGGTACCTGTGTGTTAGTGCAACTGTATCATGAGTTGCATGAGATTGTGTACAAAGTGAGTGTGGCATTGTCTCCTGGAGTGATGCTATTATAGCTGTGGACATGGGAGCATATCCCTATTACTAGACTAATAGCTACCAGGCAGAGAGAGGTTGGTTGGATGTATGCATATTTGTATGATGGCATGGTTGTCTAGCCCCAACTAGGCAAGTTAGACTATTGGAGACACATGCTTGATGATATTGATCAGGTGATATGAAGACCATATCTGGGATGTGAGCCATGGCATGAGGATGATGATGAGCTACCATACATGTTTGTACCTTGATGGATGATCAGTCAATCACCTTTAGTGATCGAGAGATTCTATTATTATAGAATGTCACGATAGGATGATAAGGTATAGGATATACCCCAGGGATTAGCACTATATGCTCATATGCAGGTTGGGCGATCGATGTGGCCTGTGCAAGTTGATTATCACTATGCTTATGATCAGATTGATAGATTGGGATATATGAAGTGGGAATTGCAGGAGAATATAGAAGATGTAGGAATGATAGCGGATTACACACAGTGGTTTGCTCTTCACAAATTCCCGCAGTTCACTGATCTTGGTGAGCCAGTTGCTGATGTCGATAAAGATGATGGTAGAGATGGGGGTGGGCGAGGTGGTGGCAGAGTACAAAGAGTACAAAGAGCACCATGGAGAAAGAATTCCCTAGTAGGCTTAGGGAAGATGCCATGGAGGTCCACAAATGAGGGGTGGGCATGTGTGGGGTAGAGGAGGTGGTTATAGAGTGAGACCAACACATCCAGTACCAGCAGTAGTATGGGGTTAGTGACACTAGAGAGTGTCTAGGTAGGTACATATTACTATTGTGAGACAAGTTCCATTATAGAGATAGGATCCACCATAGAGACAAGTGCCTCCATAGTTATACCTCCACAAGTTTAGGTTCAGCCATAGGTTCCTATTGCTCCCTAGGTTCTAGTTCAACCACAGGCTCCACTAGTTATAGATACCTTAGCATAGGATGTTAGGTCATTACAGGTTAGGATGGCTACAGTGACTATGAGGATAGATAAATTTGTTGCCATGATGTAGACATTTATGAGTAGGATAGATTAGATAGCTAGTGGTGCTAGTTCTTGTCAGGCTCCTCCTACTGCACCTAGCAGTTCAGCAGGTAGAGATCCAGATTGCACAGGTGGGACAGATGGGACTGGAGGGACAAGTGATACTGATGGTGCCCCTAGTTGAGATTTTGATCCTCTCTTGAGATATATTATTTTACCATAGGTGGTTATGATAATGATGTACCTCTATTGATGATGTATCTTTTATTTGTTGAGACATTGTTGGACATTGGATTGACACTTTTTATGATGATGTGATCACTTTGATTTCCATTATGATATATGAGACTTTCTTTGATGATATGATGTTTATATGATGCTTCTATGCTACATTTTATTTTTGTTTGCTGTGAATGCAATGCCTTATATATGTCATAGTTGGATGGATGAAAATGTATACAAGTCTATTTCTATATGCCTTATTGATTAGCTAAAAAGAACATGACTCAATTAAGCATTTTCAAAAATTTCAAGTGTTTTGCATTGTATTAATTTTTTTCCAATAGAATTCCATCCATTCTGATCAATTAGGTTTTGTCAATTTTAATCCCAATAATAATAAGTGATTGAAGTTCAAGGATCAAGTACCATGATCAAATTTTTGGGTTGAACGATGATATAAATCTAAGGTTCAAAAATTTTTATTCGTTGAAGGTTTGAAAATCTCTCATGTCATGTAATTGAAAATGTTGTCAAATCCATTCATGTGAAACCACTGTTTTGCCCCCAAGTGAATATGAAACCATGTGAAACTTTGGGAAAATGAAACTTGATATGTCACAAAGGTATGAACAATTCAGCTCAAAGACTTTATTATGACTATGTACAAATGATGGATGCAAGGATATATACAAGTGAGATGGAAAATGCAATATGTAGAAATGCACCTAGGAAAGACCTAAGGGATCAAAAAGCGCCTGTTTGCCATGTTTTCACCTTTTGAATTTATTGCTTATTTTTCTGTTTTATCCTTTTTATGCTACCAAGGCACCTATTGCTAGGTTTTCACCAAGGCACTTTTCTCTTTTTCCAATTTTTTTTCTTTTTCTTTTTTTCTTTTTTCTCTTTTTTTTTTTATATCATCAAGGCACCCATTGGTTAGGTTTTCACCAAGACAATATTTTGATTTTTTTTCAATGTTTTTGCTTTCTTCATGCTATATTTTCTCCTTTTTATGCTTTTTTTTTATTTTCCATTATTTTTGAATTATTTGATCTTTTCTCATTTTTTTTGGATTTTTCAACTTTTCTCATGTTTTTTGGATTTTTCAACTTTTCTCATGTTTTTGGATTTTTGAAATTTTCTCATGTACAAAGAATGATGCCCAACTCATCGGATACTCTTTCAACCTATACACTTTCACATAATTAGGTCTAAAACCTCTTTAAGTGAATGATGTTGATAGGTTCTTGTAACTCATCACCTTCACAATTAACTAACTTGTTTGTCCCCTTGCCAAAAGAAGAAGTAATCATAAAAGGTCCAAGCCAATTTTCCTCCCATTTTCCTTTCTTTTCTCTATCTACTTGAGTTTTAGGATTTTCTCTCAACACTAAGTCTCCCACTTGAAGTATTCTAGGTTTAATCTTTTTGTTGTAGTTCCTTGAGATTCTATTTTGATATACTTTCAAGTGCTCATAAGCTTGTGTTTTATGTTCTTCTAGCAATTCCAATTGTTGAATTCATGAAACCCTATAATCCTCATCATTGATAAATATTTGCAATGAGACTCTTAAAGATGAGATTTCAACCTCCAAAGGAAAACCAACTTCTACCCCATAAACCAAAGAGAATGGTGTTTCTCCCGTTGGTGTTCGAATGCTTGCTCGATAGGCCCACAATGCTGGGTTCGACTGTATATGTCAATCTCTTCCTGATTTATCAACTGATATTTTCAATATTTTGAGAATGTTCTTATTTGTGGCTTCAACTTGACCATTTCCTTGAGGATAATAAATAGAGGAAGAATGGTGCATAATATGGAATGTCTCACATAATTCATCCACATCTTTGTTCTTGAATTTTTTTCCATTGTATGTGATGATGGAGTGAGGAATACCATATCTACAAATGATGTGGTTAAGGATAAACATGGAGATTTGTTTCCCTATTGCAGTAGTTAGTGGCACAGCTTCTACCCATTTCATAAAATATTCTGTTGCAGTTATGATATATTTATGGTCATTGGATTAATGTGGATAAATCATCCCAATAAGATCAAATCCCCATTGATAAAAAGGGCATGGTGTAATGATCGGGTGTAGCTCTTGTGCGGGCATATGAATCATGTCTCCATGGTATTGGCATTTAGGACATACTTTCACAAAGTGACAAGCATCTTTTTCTAAGGTTTTCCAAAAATACCCCATACGAAGGATCTTCTTGGCTAGGTTTAATCCACTCAAATGAGACCCACAAATACCCTCGTGAACATCCTGTAAAGCTAATTTTTATTTATCCTCTTCTAGACACCTAAGTAGTGTTTCATAAAGACCTTTATGCTATAATGTGTCAGATAGGATAGTATAACATGCAACTTGACATATAAATGTCATTTTTTGGTTTGAGTTTGGTCTAAAGTTAAAACTTGGTTTTTAAGGTAAGTAAAGATTGATCCATACCAAGATAAGTAATGTCCATCTAGTAGGAAAATTATTTGGGTGTCAGGTAGGTCGAAAGAAGGTTTTACCAACTCTTCCACCAAGAACTCATACCTCGTATTCTGATCGGGCATTTTAAGTAATGAACCAAGGGTAGCATAGCATCTTCTGCTCTATTTTTATCTCATGGAATTTGCTCAAATGTGATCAAAGAAAAATAATTTTTCCAATCATACACCTTATTTTTTTAAGGCATCAACTTGTCATCTTTAGTTTGATATTCATCATTAATCTAATTAATGACTAGTTGAGAATCACCATATACTTGCAGTTCTATGACATTCCATTCTAAATCCATTTTGAGTCCAATGACTAAAGCTTCATACTCTGCAATATTGTTGGTACATGGGAATAAAAGTTTGTAATATTTTGGAATAGTGTATCCTTGAGGTGTAATTAATAAAATTCCTGCACCTAATCCATTGTGAGTATAAGATCCATCAAAATATAGCTTCCATGATTTGGCTTCTACATGCACTATCTCTGCATTCAGGAACTCTATTTGAATAGAATGATATGAAACTAAAGGTTTTTTTTCCAATTGATCAACTATGACTTGTCCTTTGATGTCTTTAAGGTCCACATAATCAATTTCAAATTCACTTAAAATCATCACCCACTTAGCAATCCTTCCTGTGAGAGCTATCTTGCTAAGTAAATATTTTAGAGGGTCAATCTTAGGAATCAACTTAACCTTATGCATCAACATGTAATGTCATAGCTTTTGGAAAGAAAAAACTACCGCTATGCAATCTCACTCCATGAAGCTATATTTTAACTCATACTTGATCAAGGTTCTGCTTAAGTATTAAATTTCTCTTTCTTTACCCTTATTGTCTTCTTGTGGCAATAAAACCCCCAAAGATCATTCTGTTTCTGATATATACAATAATATAGGTTTACCTTTGATGGGTGACATCAAAATGGGTGGATTTACCAAGTATATCTTCAAAAGTGTAAAAGCTTATTCACATTCATCATCTCATTTGAAAATGGTGTCCTTGTGTAGCAACCTTTTGAAAGAGTGGCATTTTTCTGGCAATTGAGATATGAATCTTCTAATAGATTAAATCCTTCCTTGTAATGATCTTATTTGGCTTATATTTTTAGGTGTTTCTATTTCCATGTTTGCTTGCACTTTTTCCGGATCTACTTCTATCCCTTTCGATAAAACTATGTAACCCAATAGCTTTCCAGATTGAACCCCAAATGCACACTTCTTAGGATTTAACCTAACTTTAAATTATTCCAACCTTCTGAAGATTTTATCTAGGACATGTAGATGGTCTTTTCTCTCATGTGATTTTCCTAAAATATCATCCACATAATCCTCAAGAAAGGTACAAATCATGCCATGAAATATTGTAGTCATTTCCCTTTTATAGGTAGCTCCAGCATTTTTAAGGTTGAAAGGCATGACATTACAATAAAAAGTACCCCAAGGGAAAGTGAAAGCGGTCTTTTCTTGATCCTCAGGTGCTATTCTAATATGATTTTAGCTACTAAATCCATCCATTAATGAGAACATGGAGTGTCCTACCGTCAAATCCACTATAGCATCAATGCTTGGGAGTGGAAAATCATCCTTAGGGCACACAAGGTTAAGATCTCTAAAATTTGCGCATAATCGGATGGATTTATCATGCTTAGTCATAGGTACAATATTGGAAATCCATTCCGTATAAGCTATAACTCTTATGAAGCCAACTTTTAGTAACTTTTCCAATTCTGCTTTAGCCAACAAAGCCACATGGGGATGCATTTTTCTCAACTTTTGCTTAACAGTTTTTATTTCGGGCCTTAAATTAAGGTGATGCATTATGAAAATTGGATCCAACCCTGGCATATCTACATATGACCATGCAAAGTTGATTTTCTTTTCTTGAAAGAATTTGATAAAATCCTTCCTTTCTGTTGGAGTCAAAGATACTGCTAGATGAATGAATTTAGGTTCCAATTCCGTACCAATGTTGACCTTTTATGTTGTCTCAATTATGATAGGAGATATTTCCTCTTCATTTTCCCAGGTAAACTATCCAATCTCTCTTCCTTAGGTACCACAGTTGGGTTTTCACCTTCAGAAACATCCTTTATTTTTACTTTTTTGGGGGTCTAGCACTGCCAAATGGTGGTTTTCCCCACTATAACTTTTCATTTTTTTATCTTTTTATCTTTTTTTTTTCCTTGTGGATTAAGAGATTGGACACTTGTTTTTGTCATACTGCTCGAATTGAGTTCATTGGTGGAAGAGGGTTTAACCGCGTTGAGGTATTGGACCATGGACCATAGCATTGTCATTAGGTAGATAAAGAATACCATTCGGCTTGGTCAAATCCCAATCAATAAGTTTAGGATGAAGGAGAGATAAGGAATCATTAGATAAATTTTCATCCATAGGGTTTAAGGACATGACTTCATTTGAAGGTTTGTACATTGTATCACTTAAGTAAACGACATGGGCTTGTTCAAGGTGTTCCATAGAAGTTGGATCAAAATTTTATTCAATAGAGTCCTCATGGATTTACATGGGAAAAATATGTGTGGATTAAACCTAACATTTGAATCTCTCCCCCACAAAGGTACCCAAGGTTTACCTATCCATTGATTTTCACTAGATGCTTGTTCTACATTGGGTGTTTGAGGATCATTTGGCACTTGTGTAGAACTCAATCCTTGATCCATGTTGGTTTGTTGGCTTGTACTAGCTATGGGAAAATAGGTATGAATGACATCTACCTCCTTGTCATGAAAAGAAGCTTCAGATAAAGAGTCTCATTCATATTCACCAGAGTCATCTTCACTTTAAGATTCTAACATATTTACATGCTCATAGGAATCATGGCAATGACTTGAACTAACCCATTTCTCTTGATATGCTATTCCTAATTTTTCATCCTTGGATCTCCAAGGAGGTTTGATGGGTTCTAAAAATATTTTATTTTGAATGCCTAAGGGTCCTCTTCCCTTGTACCCCATCTTTTGCATTATTTGGAATCCTTTTCCATATTGATTTGTTTGGATGTTAATATGTTGCACTCTTTCAATGGGAACACTTGAACTATCCTCATCTTTATAAAGCCATTGCAAGACTTCATTATCCTCCTTTTCTATGGCTGATTGATCACTCTCCCTTACAAAATGAGATTTATATTTTTCAGGTGGATGAGAATTTGAAGGTTTTCCATGTGTCCTTGGAGAAGTGGGTAAGTCGAATAAGGAAAAAAATATTCCCCCACTGCTTTTAAAGCTGTTTTGCATTGCTTTTCAAATTGGTGCATCATCTCATTCATCTTTTGATATTTGTCCTTTTTGGTTTTTTCTCTTACATCCTTAAAAGATCTCAAAGTTTCTTCCCTTGGTGTAGAAACTTTTACAGAATTGTCATTGGAACTTTCACCTTCAAAACTGAATTTCTATTTTCCCTTAGTTGATGTTGATAAGTTAGTTTCATTAGGACTTGAAGTAGAAGTAGCATTTAATGTAGAACTAGGGACTTCTTCTTTGGTTTCTTCAATGATGACACTAGGAATAACTCCTTCTCTATTGTGAGGAATAAATAACTCATGAAGAGGTTTCACCATATTGCAATATTAAAAGGGATTTGAATCTTGTCCAATAGTTATTTATTCACCCATTTATGGAAACTTGATACATTGGTGGTAGGTCGAAGGCACCACTTGCATTTCATGAATCCATGGCCTTTCCAATAAAATATTATAAGTTAATTTCATGTCAAGGACTTGAAAAATGGTATCTTTCTTGATTGGACCTACTTGAATGGGAATAACCACCATTCCTTTAGAAGATCTCTCCTCGTCATAAGATTTTATAGTAATTTGTTTCTTGGGATCAATAGATGATTCAGATAACCCTAAAGCCCTAACTAGACTCAAGGTACAAATGTTTAGACCAGCTCCTCCATCAATGAGGATGCTTTTAACACATTTTTTTTGAATGAAAACCTCTATATGCAATGGGGGATCTTGAGGATGGTTTTTGGACATGTCATCTTCCTCAGAAAAATAATAAGCAATGAGATGCTATGAGATGACCCACCATGTTGGAAAGCCTTTCTTCCTCCAAATTTTAAGGAATGATGTTTTCTACAATACATTTCTCCAAGATTTGTTTATGATTGGGAGAAAGTTTCAATAGCTCCAAAATGGAAATTTGAGCTGGTGTCTTTTGTAGTTGATACACTAAGCTATAACACCTTGTTGAAGAGGATGCTTGTTTTTTCCAAAGTGGTTGCTTGTGTAGGACCAAAGGGTTTAGGGAACTTCCTTGTAGGGAAATCTTTGATGCTTGCCCCCTAGTTACAATATTAGAGGTTTCCTTTCTAGGTTGTTCCTTTACCACCACAACATTGATAGTGTTATCATGTCTGGAGAGGGCATTAATAGTATAATCACACGTGTGGGTAAAGTTAACTTTGTTATTACCTCTTGAATTATTGTTGTTTTTGTTAGCATTCAAAGATTCTCCTTTCTCACGATTGAAGAAAGGTGTTTTGAATTTTGTATGATCTTCATTATTTTGAGGTCCTTCCACTTTAATCACACCATTATCAATAAGGTCTTGTACCACATGTTTCAAGCGCATGCAATCATTTGTCTTATGTCCTTGATTTCGATGGTATTCACAATTATTTGACTCACTCCACCATGAGAGTTTCACTTATGATTCATAGGGCTGAGCCCTTGATAAGTCAATAATATTATTCGCAATGAGGGTTCTCAATTCATTTTCAAGTGGTTTACCCAAGAGTGTGAAATTCCTTCTAGGAGATGGAGAAAACAAGGGTTTAGGTTTGTTATCCTCTTGATTGTTCCCAAAATTGTTGTTGTTTTTATTGTTGAAGGGAAAATTGGGTAATTGATTTACATTATTACCTTGGTTGGATCCTCTCATGAGATTAAATGGAGTGGCCATCAAGTTTCTTGCTTCCTCTACTCCCTCATTAACCACACCCGTATTAGTATTCTTCATCCAAAGCTGATTGTTGTTAGGAGGAGCCCTATAATTGTTGTTGTTGGAAGTATTGTTATTGGTATTCTTGTTCTCCTTTTAGAGTTTAAGTTCTCCACTTTTCAATAATACTTCCTCCATGGTAACTCCATTCTTGATTAAATCTTGGAAAGAATGCAGGCATTGTAACCTCAAATGATAGTTCATTTTGGTATTCAAGCTATTGATGAATATATCCATCTTTTCCTTTTCGGGAAAACTCTAAGGGTATCTAGCAAATACCACTCTCCATCTTTGTAGGAAAAACAAGAATCCTTCTCCATCACATTGTTTTGTGTTGCATAAATTAATCATTGTGACTTCATGTTTAATATTATTATAGTGTGTCACAAACTTAGAAGCCAATTCTTCAAAAGTGCGAATAATGGAGGGTATTTTGAAAAATCACTCCATCACCATTCCTCAAAGGCTTCTTGGAAATAATCTCATTAAATAAGTTGTTTCATGCATGAACTCCAAGCTCAATGCACAAAATTCCCTTAAGTGATCTTGGGGATCAAATGCTCCTTTGTATTTATCATACTTAGGAAAAACAACATTACTAGGGAATGAAACTGTATGCCTCTTTGTTCATGATCCAGGGATTCCCAAGCTTTCCAAAGGCAAGGGTCAGTAGCAAAGGTTTCACAATTGATATAAATCAAATACAAAATACTACCAAAATGAATAACGATGAAACGTAACCAATAAAATGTACAAGCAAGAGAAAGGAAAACAAATAAATGCAAACCCCATGATGCCTGAAGCTTCTATTGTCTCTCTCTACTTCTTCTGAAACGCTGTTCTTGATGCTCAATATTGGCAGGGCAGTGTCTATGACTTGAGAAGTGTCGAGAATTTGCTAATTGAAATGGGTGTGTGATCGCAAGATGGCTTGAATGCTAGAACCAAACTAACAGAGTAATGGTGCACAAGAGCTTGAAATCTTGGATCCTTCAAATGGTTATGAAGGGTTTATTATATAGGAATTCGTGATGATATGAATGGTTGAGATCAATCCCAGAGATGGGGAGATGAACAGTTGAGATCAAAAGGAACAGGAGAGGTCCTCAGTAAACTCCACCCCTTTATTTAGTAAAGAGGAGATAGAGTTTGGTTAATTGAAGAGCTAATTATGAGTTACCTTTTTGAACTGAAGAGGTGGGTGAAGTTACCCATGTGGACTGGAGGGATGGGTGGAGTAACCCATGTGATCTGATTGGAGTTATCTCTTTGAAGATAAATGAATATTTAATTCATTTATTTAATT
>MU228442.1:1081438-1097499 GCA_018584345.1 Thuja plicata
CATGGAGGAGGAGGCACCTCAGTTGGTGCACAGAGTTCATAGGCGGATAGCTACAGTTTTGGCTCCCCGACATGAGGATCGGGTTGTTATTGAGGATGTGGATGTGGAGCTCACTGATATAGACATGGAGGATCTTGATGAGCAGAGTGCCAAGATAGGTTCTTCTGGGGAGAGGGACAGTAGTAGGAGCAGTACAGGGGAGAGCTCCAAGAGTGATGATGATTCTATGGTGCTCAGGCGGAGATGAGGTGAGGGACTGGGTGGCCAACCAGAGGAGGGGGATATGGAAATTTCCATGGGTGGTATGGATGATGATTCATCGGAGGTCGAGCGACTCTCCTAGTAGGTTTAGTATTTGTAGGCCCAACCTACCTTATCTGATGCTAGTACGACCATTTTGGAGACCCGTGTGACAACAACTGAGTCTAGAGAGTGACAGGCTCGGGCCAAGGTCTACTCTTTTATTGATAGTGTATAGGATGTCACCCACAGAGATATTCTTGATAGGTATTATAGATCTGGATGAGAGGCTCAGAGGGAGATCAATTACTGGAGATGGCACTATGAGGGCACAATTTTGGCTGAGCAGAGAGTGCCTAGTTATACAGCATCTCAGAGATCTAGTAGGGCTCAACATTCACAGAGTAGTGGTGTCAGAGCTCCTGAGTCCTCTCATAGGATAGCTTTTGATATGCCTCCCCCTCGTACACCTCCTGGTGAGGGTGGGGGTAGCTATTGTTGATATGTCCCTTGTACCATTTTTGTAGTGATTCATTGTATACTCTGAGTAGTACCATTTTTGTATCTCAATACACTGATATATATATATATATATATATATATATATATATATATATATATACACACATGTTGATTACCTTCTTTGTTCAGACTTGCGACCTTTGATTTGTACTCAGATATTTTGATTTACATGAGATGCAACAATGTTTTGATATTATTTGCAATGGTTTACTTTCTATATGTATGATTCTATATGTTGATGGTTTAGATGATGAAATGTATATGCAATATGATTCTATTATGTAGACCTGTATATGGATGATTTTATTTCCTATGATACTGACATGTTATGCAGGATGGTGTAAATGAAATGCCTGTTTATATGAGATGCTTTATGGATGCATGTGATTTTATTATGTATGCAACTACCATGTTTTTTTTCTTTTTCTGATGCACTTAATAGAATGAATGCAATCCATTATGCACAAAATATCTGAGTAATGCAAGTGTTAGTTAGAAAGAAGTTAGTTTGGATAGATGTGCTCTGAGATTGATCTAAGTAGAATGGAATGATAGAAAGGATTTTCTTTTTTAGCAATTTTTTGGATAGATATGATCTGATAGAAAGGATGAATGTCCCAAGTCGCTGCCCCTGTTTCTAATAATTGTCATCATTGCATCTTTTTTATATTTTCTGATATTCCAAAAGAGTGTTGAATGATCTAGATCACATACCACCTAGATACCACCATGACCTCTTGATAGCAGAAGGAGTAGAGAGATTGAATAGAAAGAGACCCATAGTGCACCCAAATATTGACCATCTAGGTTTAACTATGTTCTCTATTTTGAAAAGAAAGAGATCCAAAAGCACCCAGATATTGACCAGCTAGATACCGCTTGTCCTCTGAATTAATCTAAAACAAAGAAACCAAGATAGAACTCCTATGTACCCAGAGTCCATCTAGATAACACTGTGAGATCTTGATTTCTGAAAGGGAAAGCCAAGCAAACAAGATAGAACTCCTACGCCCCTAGAGTCCATCTAGATAGCATCGTGAGCTCTTATTTGAAACATAAAGGGAAAGACCATAGAAACCAAGATAGAACTCCAAAGCAACTCAGAGTCCATCTGAATAGTGCTGCGAGCTCTTGATTCTATAAACCAAACAAGCAAAAATAAAAGAAAAGGAATGTCCAATTCTTTACTAGGTTTAATCTTAGATCATGGAACTATGCAGTTGCCAGATAAGTGACAGTGCCTACCGCATTTATCCTAAATCATCATGGCCCTAAAATTGATGTGAACACTCAATAGACAGCAATCAAATAAAATAAGTCATGATGTATCATAGCTACTCTCCCCACATGGTGGATCCTGGAGTAGCGTAAGAACATAACCCCAAAATATAGAGTGACATCTGACCAACTTGACTGACCTAGTCAACTTTTGTATGGTTCCTCAATGCATTTAGATTCTCTTGATTGGCTCAAATCTTTGGATAGGCTTGATTGCTTTGATCGCGTTGGCAGCAGATCAAGCTATGTCAGATGTTCCCAATGCTTGTTCAAAAAACTCATGATTGTGATAGTATTGATTGATTGATTTCTTTGATCATGTTGGCAGCTGATCAAGCTGTGTCAAATGAGCCCAATGCTGGTGTACAAAACTCATGATTGTGACAAATGATAGATTGATTTGATCGCCAGTTGCTTGCTAATTGAATTGATAGATTGATAAAGCCGTGTTAGATGAGCCCAATGCTGATTCACAAAGCTCATGATTGTGACATTTGATTGATTGGGCATGATTACCCCATGCTCTCTTGATAACCGAGTTGATTTTATTGCTTTGGTTTTTTTGCAATTTTTCTGAATGTTTTTTATGAAGATTGATTTTCTCTTGATTTTGATCTTTTTAGGATTTTGATGAGTTTTTTAATTTTTAGGATTTTTTCAGGACCTTTTGAATTGCCCCCTAGTCTGGTGGACCAATGTTAACCATGGGTAAGTGCTTGGTGCTCAGAGGGGTTTCATTCTTCTGCATATAGCTTGGGATAGTCATTTTTGCATTTTGAAGTGTGCTCAAGCTTTTGGAGCTCATTGATGGTGAAGTTGGATTTGAACACTTGGCGCCTATTTTCCAAGTTTTCACCAAGGTACCTTCTCAATAGCACCTGATTTCCAGGTTTTCACTGAGAGAGCGATTCTATTTTCTCTTTACTTTTTTGCTTTTTTTTTTGTTGTCACCAAGGTGCCTGATTGCTAGGTTTTCACCAAGGTAACTTTTGTATTTTTTATTTTTTTGGTATTTTTTGGATATATAGATAAGTGCCTTAACCATAGAGATTTTTAAGGGTAGAACCTCTTTAGGTGCATGTTGTTGATGTAGCTAGGGAGCTGGTCTCCTTCTGGTGTTGCTAGAATGAATGCCCCACTCTAAGTAGAGTTGACAATAACAAATGGTCCTAACCAGTTAGGCTCGAACTTACCAGGTTTGACTCACTCTACTTGATTCTTCTAATTTTCCATGAGGACAAGGTCTCCTACCTCAAATGTTCTTGGCTTCACCTTCTTGTGATAGTTCCTTCTAAGGCGATTTTGATAACCTTGTAAGTGGTCGAATGCATGCTGCCTTCTTTCATCTAGTAAATCTAATTCACTGAGCCTTGCAACTCTATAGTCCTCATCTGAAACTAGGTTCTTCAATGATATCCTAAGGGATGGAATTTGCACTTCAAGGGGTAACACCGCATCTGATCCATAGACTAGGGAGAAAGGAGTGGCTCTTGTAGGTGTTCTCACACTAGTTTTGTATGCCCATAGTGCGGGACTAAACTGTAAATGCCAGTCTCTCCCTGATTTGTTCACTATTTTCTTCAAGATTTTCAGGATCATTTTGTTTGTAGCTTTGGCTTGGCCATTCCCTTGAGGGTAGTAAAATGAGGAGAACCCTTGTTTGATGTGGAACTGTTCACATAGGTTTTCAACATCCTTGTTCTAGAATGGGGTACCATGATCTATCAGGATTGTTTGGGGAAACCCGTATCGATAGATAATGTGGTTAAGTATGAACATTGATATCTATTTTCTAGTGATGTAAGTGAGGGGAATTGCTTCCACCCACTTGGTGAAGTAATCTATTTCTTCTATGATGTACTTGTGTCCATTTGCTGAAGAAGGTGTAATTTTGCCCACTAGGTCAAATCCCCACATTGAAAATGGCAATGGTGATGTGATGGGATTTAGCTCCTGGGCTGGTGCATGGATGAGGTCTCCATGAACTTGACACTGTCTACACCTTTGAACATGCTTGTGTGCATCTGTCTCTATTTTGGGCCAATAATATCCCATGCAAATTGTTTTCTTAGCTAAGTTGTTGCCACCTCCATGGGTTCCACATATTCCTTCATGTACCTCGTACAAAGCTTTCTAGGATTGCATGGAAGTGAGACATCATAGTAATGTTCCATCTAGACTTCATCTGTATAGAGTAGTTGAGAGGATAGTATACATAGAGGCTTGGTGGATGAGGGATTTTCTCTGGTTCCTAGATAGGTTTGGAGGTAAGACATTATTTTGGAGATAGCTATAGACATCTTGGTACCATGGGGATTCAAGACCAACAAGGACACACGCAGATTCTTTGATAGATGCCTGATGCGAGGGAACCAAGAGTTTCTCCACTAGAAACTGGAACTTTGTTTCATTACCTGACATATCAATCAGTGATGCTATGGTAGCCATCACATCTACAGCCTTGTTCTGAGCTCTTGGGACTTGCTCGAAGAGAATGTAATGGAATTTGGTGCATAGTTGTTCCATATGTGCTATGTATGGTATGAGTTTCTCATCTTTTGTAATGTAATCATTGTTGACTTGATTGATGACCAACTGTGAATCACCAAAGACCCTAAGGTTCTTGATTCTCCATTGAATCGCTATCTTTAGACCGATGACCAGTGCTTCATATTCTTCTATGTTGTTGGAGCATTGGAAGTTAAGTCTGAAAGACTTTGGAATTGTATCATGATCTAGAGTGATAAGAACTATCTCTACCCCCACACCATGGTTCGTACATGATCCATCAAAATAAAGTTTCCATACCTCGATAAACGGTTGTAGTGTCATGATAGATTCGTCAGGAAAGTTAGAGATAATAGGCTGGTGATCTTGAATCGGTGCCTCTGCTAGTTGATCTATGATCACTTGTCCCTTGATTTCCTTTCTATCTACATACTCAATGTCAAACTTGCTTAAGATCATTACCCACTTGGCCAGTCATCCAGTGAGCACTGCTTTGCTTAGGAGGTACTTGAGAGGATCAATATGTGCAACCAATTTTGTTTGGTTACTCAACATGTTGTGTCTTAACTTCTGGGAAATGAAAACAATGGCCAGGCATGACTTCTCAATCGGTGTATAGTTTAGCTCATATCCAACCAAATTCCTGCTTAGATAGTAGACAGCCTTCTCTTTTCTTGCATCATCATGTTGTGCCAAGAGTACACCTAACGCTAATCCTGTCACTGAGATATAGAGGAGCAATGGTCTACCTTGTACTGGTGGTACCAATATAGGAGATTTAAGAAGGTAGTCTTTGAATATCTAAAATCTCTATTCACATTGCCCTGTCCATATCAACTTGATGTCTTTATGCAATAGATGTTGGAATGGGTGTCACTTGTCTGCTAGTTGAGCTATGAAGCGTCTGATTGATTGAAGCCTTCCTTGTAACCCTCTTAGTTGTCTCAGGTTCGATGGTGGAGGCATATCTAATATTGCTTTGACCTTTTCTATATCCACTTCACTTCCTCTATGTGATATGATAAATCCTAATAATTTTCCCACTGTGACATCGAATGCACACTTTTTTGGGTTTAGCTAGACTTTGAATTCCTGCATCCTGTCAAATATGGGTCCCAAAACCTTTAAATGATCCTTTTAAAGTATTGATTTTGCTAGTATGTCATCCACATAGTCCTCCATTGTCTTGTGGATGAGATCATGAAATATGGTTGTCATAGCTCTTCGATATGTTGCTCCAGCATTCTTTAGACCAAACGGCGTGGCTTTCCAACAATATGTTCGCCAAGGACATGTGAAAGCCATTTTGTGTTGGTCCTCTGGCATGATCCTTATTTGGTTGTAACCTGAGAAGTCATTCGTAAGTGATAACATTTGATGCCCTGCAGTTAGGTCCACTATGATACCAATGTTTGGTAAAGGAAAGTCATCCTTGGGACATGGCGCTATATTGAGATCCCTGAAGTCTGTGCAAATTTGTATCTGACCGCTATGCTTTTTAACTGGTTCTAGATTAGATATCCAGTCTGCATATGGTATAGGTTTGATGAATTTAGAATCCAAGAGTTTTTTCAGTTATGCCTTGACTAGCAATGCAACATGAGGGTGCATCTTTCTTAGCTTTTGTTTGACCAGTTTGGCATTGGGCAGCAATGGGAGATGGTGTAGCACCAACTCTGGATCTAATCCTAGCATATCTGAGTAAGACCATGCAAAATTGATCATTCTTGCCTTGAAGAAAGTGATGAACTATTCTCTCTCCTCAAGGGTGAGAGATTTTTCCAAGTAGATGTTATTTGGGTTCTTGTCATCCCCCAAGTTGATTTCCTTTATCTCTTTGGCTAGTAGTGTTGATTTCTCCTCTGTTAAGGGGAGGAGTTCTTTCTTTCCATCTTCTAGCACCTCAGAGAGGTTTTTGCTAGAAGATACATCTTCTTTTAGCTTTTTACTCTTTTGTTCTTTTTTCTTTTGCAGACTGGAAAGAGGAGCTTCCTCCCCAAAGTATGCTACTCTATCTAGGTCAAAGGAGAATCCTACCTTGTGATCTCCTGATGGAAAGCCTTCCCTCAGTCCCATTAAATGAGCTATTGCCTTGTCATTCTCAAAGACATCTAGATTAGGTGGCCCTTGTTGATCCCATGCTATAAGCTCAGGGTGTACAAGACAGACACTTTTACTTCTGTTTGGCTCAGGTTGACTAAAAGGGACCGCTAATATGGTGCCTACAAAATTGGATTGTGATGAGGATGCACCACTTGAGGTCTAATAGATGATATGTTTATCTATACAGGTTTGTTCGGTAATGGTTAGTTGTTCAAATAGGTTTGCTAGATTTATGATAATGTCGGCTCGAGGGGAAAAATAAGGGATTGACAATTTAGAATCATGGAGGGATCTCCACTCATACTTCTCACTTCCGATGTCTCACTTCCTTGGTTATCATCAATTTCTATGTGTAGGTTTATTTGGGATTGTATGGTTCCCTCTTCGACGGGTAACAACTGTGCTAATATGTTTCTTATTAGGACATGCTCAATGTTGTGCCCCTGGTGCATCTCTGATACTTTCTCTTGATTGAATTGAATGTCTTGGATCACCATACTAGTGCTTTGTTGTCCATAGCCCAAATCTCTTGTGTTTCTTTGGGTTGGTGGTAGAGGCAATTCATATATTCCTTGTTGTCTTGCCCCCAGCCCGGTTGTTCCATCGTAACCAAATCATTGTATCATTGTGCCATTACCATAGTTTGACAAGGGTAATGGTGGTCGGATTGTCTCAGGGGAGTCTCCATATAACTAGTTATTGATGTCTTGCTCAAAAGGATTCTCTTCCGCTATGTCTCCCCATCAGACAAAGGTTGTGGGTGGACATCTAAATAGAACCAGTTGTAGAGTTTTTGGTGCAATAAAAGGTTGTGGCATACCATGAGTTCTTGGGATTTGAGGCATGTGTGTGATGGAAAAAGCCTCTTCATATCTGTATTTTCCATAGCCCTTATCTATGATGGATATCTTGCCTTCTTTCTATGTGATATCTTTAAGATTTGAATCTGAAGAGGATGAGATGCTTGCATCTTGGTTAATGACTATCTTTCCTGCTGCTCGTGTGACATCCTTGGGATTTGAATCTGAAGAGGATGGGATGCTTGCATCTTGGTTTGATGGTACCTGGTTATCAGTGCTAATTTGGACCGCATTGCAATATTAAAAGGGATTCGGATCTCCCTCTATGATGATCTCCTCTCCCTGGTTAGGGAACTTGATGCATTGATGGTATGTCAAAGGTACAGCTTGCATTTCATGTATCCAAGGTCTCCCTAGTAACATGTTGTATCCCAACTCAAGATCTAAGATTTGGAAGGGAGTGTTTTTTACCATAGGTCAAATGCAAATAGGTAGAATGATAATCCCCTTAGAGGACCTTTCCTCTTCATCATAGGCTCTGATATTTATCCTCCTTATGACATCAATGCTTGATTCTGAATAACCCAATTGCTTGATTAACTTTAGAGTACAAATGTTTAACCCAGCTCCACCATCAACAAGGACCCTATGGACAACGCTTTTGTTGATCTGGACAAGTAAGTGTAGAGGATCATTATGTAGGGGGTTATGCGGTGGCACATCACGATCTGTGAATGTGGCATGTTTGTTAGCTATTATATGGTTGACCATCATTTGGAAGATCTCAGGTGTTATGTCCCTTGGGACAGCTGCATTATGAAGTGCTTGGTCAAGTGCCAGTTTATGCTACGGAGATATGCGCAATAGGTCAAACATGGAGATCTGGGCAGGTGTTCACTTTAGTTGGTCCACTATGCTTGTTTGTGGATCTGTGTTTGCTATAGGATTGGCTGATAAAGTAGATGAGGATGGTAATCCTTGCAAGATGACTCTATCATGACACATTGTTACAGCACAATTGTTACCTTGGTCTCTGATAGTGATTGTAGCCACATGGCTATCTGAAGGATTGAGAAAATTGATAACATTATCACTGTTGGCATATGTATAGTTAACTTGTTTTGTTTGTCCACCATACTCGGAGGATTTTCCCTTGTTATGATCATGAAAGGTATCATTGAAAATGGTGTGATCTATTGTGCGTTTGGTTTGAGTATTCATCACATCGATGATCCCTATGTCAATCAGATCCTGGATAGCATGTTCTAATCGGTAGCAGTTGGTCATTTTGTGCCCCTTCACCCGATGAAGCTCACAGAAATCTTTGTCATTATACCACCTTGGTTTGTTTTCATCTTGTTCAAAATCTCTAATTTCTGGGAGATTGATAGTGTTTGATTATATCAACTTGTGTAAAGCTGATTCTATCGGCTCTCCTAATGGTGTGAAATCTCTTTACTGGAATTGAAACCGTGGTTTGCGTTGATTTTGTTGTTGACTGTTTGACATAGCGATCAGTTGTAAAGGGGGAGATTGGTTTTGGGTGTATGCTTGTTGAGTGGGCCCTGGGGGTTTTTGGTTGGCCACAGGTGCGCCTTGCAGTGACACCTTGGGTTGTACATAGTTGACTGTCTTCACATCAATGACACCATCGCTAGTGACATTTTTGTTTTTATTCCACCACTTAGCCTTTTCCATTGCATTCTTATTTGTATTCATTTGTTTGGGATCTGCAAGGATTCCCCTTTTGACCAAGTTCTGATCACAACAAACTCCTCTTTTGATGAGTTGTGTGAAGTTCAGAGCTAACTTTAACTCTGTTGTGAATGACATGTCCGGAATTAGATTATCAACAAACATGACTATTAAGTCTTTCTCTGGCACATCATATGTTATACAATTTTTCGTATTCCTCCATCTCTATAGGAATTTCACAAAAGACTCTCCATATTTCTATTTGATTTTGCAAAGGTCCTTGATGCTGAGCTTGCACTCGATGTTATGATGGAAGTGAGCTATGAACTTTTCAGCCAATTCTCCCCAAGACTTAATACCATGAGGTAGATGTGAGAACCATTCCATTGCTGGCCAGGCCAAGCTTTGTGGGAACAGTCACATTAGGTACGTCTCATCATGAGCAACTTTGACACAACTAGAAAAAAACTCTCAGATATTCTCAATAGGGTTGGTACTGCCCCTATATTTGTCAAATTTCAATACCGAGAAGTGGTTTGGGAATGGAGATATGTGAAGAGAATGGTCAAAGGGGTATGGGTATAAATCCTCTGCGGTATAGGATTTAGTTTGCCCCTAATTTTTCATATCCATCATTTGGGTTTGAAGGGTTTGCATTTGTTGCATTAGCATGTCCATTTGATATTGAGGCTAGTGTGTGTGGACATTCCTTTGTGTTGTGGTGGGTATGAGGCTGCGCCTCTATGTCCCTTGAGTAGGAACATAGGATTTCATCCTAGGGACTTGATATTGATTCCCCATTGAGTGATTTGTAATTGGAGGGACATGAGTAGCCCATGGTGGGTTTTGATGTGTCTGTTGTTGTTATTGAAAATGGGGTTGATAATGCTGGGGTAGATCTTGTTTTTGCCAAGGTTGGGTTTGAAACAGGGGTTGCTGTCGCTGAGGTTGGATTTGAGACAACCAAAGCTGGGGTTGTTGTTGCTAGGGTTGCTATTGTGGGGGTTGGATTTGAGGTAACTAAAGCTAGGGTTGTTTTTGCAGAGGTTGGGTCTGAGGCAACTGAAGCTAGGGTTTCTGTTGCGGAGGTTGGATTGTTCTCAGAATGGGAAAAGATGTAGCTTTGGGCGGGCCTTGACTGTAAGTCATTCTTGTAGAGACGGATCCCTACGGGCATGATGTGTTGATCCCAAGCCTAGTGTGAATTGATTGTAGAAGTGACATGGTTTTAGAATAGTTGGTGTTTGGTGGGATGGAAGGCATAGCATGAGAACTTGATTGTCCTAGCCATGAGAATAAAGGTGGAAGCATACTAGTGCCCATGGGTGCACTTAGTTGCAAGCCTGCCATGCCTTGGGTAGATGATGTACTGGCATGGGTTGGGTCATTGGATTGATTGGACATGGTCTGTGTCAATGTGGGTAAGACCAATGGTGGAAAGATCAGAGATACAACAGGTAGCGTCTCAGGAGTTTGAGCAGTGTTTTGACCTGCGAGAGGGTTTTTGAGCCATATAGTTGATACACTGAATTCAGCGAGGAGTTTGACACCTTTCTTTATTAGCATGGTCAAGTAATGTTTAGGATTCCTCTCTACAACAACATCAACTACTTTTATGGAGTAAGCATCTTGTTCCACATCTTCAAGTTCTTCTTCTATGATATCTTGGAAAAAGGCTTCCCCACAGGGCTGTTCAATGAATAGAGCAGAACTGGTGTTCATTTATGGATCATTCTCTTACTCTATTTCCCAAGCAGGGAAATGGTTGATATATGACTCATCAGGTTGAGTTCTAGCCGTAGAACTTGTGTAAGGTCCTCCATGAGGTGTTTGAGACATAGTGCGGTCCAGGTTTTGTAACTAAAACAAATGATATAAAGCAAACAAGGAAGAAGATCCTTTCTGAGGAAGTCTGAGTTATGTTTTGGACAAAGGTAATTCTAAGGATAGATTTTGATATAACTTGATCTCAAAGTGGTGATGATAAAAAGATAAGATTTGTTGACCTTTGTCTTGGACAAAGTCACTTTGATAAAGATGATGATGTTTGATATGATGAGATCAAGGTATTTCGAGTCTGAGCTTTTGAACTAACAATGTTTTTGACAATAATAGTGCTTTACAGAGAAAGGGTAATCTTTAATGTTTAGAGATTCACACAATGTTCTTTGCATTTTTCTGGGGTAGACACCAGTTTTGGACACCAAATGAAGAATTCTTTCAAGGTTTTAGGTCAAAATAGGAATATAGTATATCTGGTCAATTGCAGTACAATTTCACCGATTGTAGTAAAATCACTGGTTGATTGTAGTAGTTTATCACCGATTGCAGTAATAAACATGATGACTGCAGTAATTAACAAATCAACTGTGGCAAACTTCTTTCAATTGCAGCACAATGCAGGTAATTATGGTAAATGAGGAATAGTGTAAAAAATTTTAGAGGACAAGTATCACTGCTTGATATTTTTGAAATTTTCTGGAACAATGCTTCTAATTTGCAAGACAGTTGACCTTGACAACCTAACTTTAACACGTTTGACTCATTTTGACAGTTTGTATTTTTTGTTTTGCATTTTTAGAAATTGATCAAAGGAACAAGCACAATAGACACTGTGTTTTGAAGAATGAAATTGTGTATGTTCTACAACTTTTTCAAGTTGCAAGGTTATCACGAGGTCTAAATAATGAACAATCAGATTAATCTAGGTCAATGGCTTTAGAATAAAATGTTATAGGCCCAATGCTTGAATGTTCGTTAGCTAACACAACAATTGTCACGCTACTAGGACACGAAGGTCAATGACGTAGGTGCCCGTGTTTTTGCCATTTCCAGGTATTGTTGTCGTGGAGTGAAGATCTCTTTCACTACACAAATACCGTGGGACACATATGTTGAGGATCTTGGGGGAAATTATGCAACCCCTTGCACTATAATAAGGTATCTATTCAGAGGTAAAACGGGTTGGCCTCTAATTAATCAAGGTTGTAGTAAGGGTCCATGGTGTCTCTCCAATTGGTTTGTATGTGCATGACCTTAGGGATATTCACCTGATCCAGACTATCGTCAACACGCCTCGCTTGAGCTTGGCTAGATAAGATGAAACTTTGGTTCACGCCTTGTTTATATACCAATCAGAAGGATTACCGGTTTAAGGCCGTTCTCCGAGGAAGAAGCACATTCCCTGGACAGGCCTTTCTAAAAAGTATAAAGGTTTGTAATCTAACAGTTTGTGCAAGTGCACCCAAAACTCAAGACACAAGGTAAATCTATTAAGCTCCAAAGTTTAAAATGTGAACTAAGCTACACCACCATACAAGTACCAATGTTTAGTTTTAAGCCTAAAAGTAGGTGTTGATTGCTTGTTCAAGTTTAGTGCACCAAATTGAGAGATTTTTTTGCCTTTGTTCAATTTTAAACCTCACGTCAATTTTAAGCCCAAATCCAAAGTATGAGATGTGATGAGTTTTGCAAGCACTGTTCTTTTTAAACCCAAATCGACAAATGAATTCCTTTTAGTTTGCATTTCTTTAAACAAGTTAGTACCAAAAAGGATTATTCACAAAATGAGAATATGTGAAACTTTGAAATAACGAAATGAAGCTTACCCAAAACTTACCCTTCTCTGTCCTCAGTGATTTGGTCCAATCCTGCATAGAAACTCAGAAAATGTCAAATTAGAAATAGATGGGCAGAAGAATTGGATCTGATATTGCAATATTTATGTGATTGCGGCAATGTTCTGCGAATGCGGTAAAATTTTGTCAACTACGGCAAAGCACTGGCAACTGCGGCAAAATGCTTTCGATTGTGGCACAGATCAGGCAAATACAACAAAATTCATTCAATTGCGGCACAGATCAGACAATTGTGGCAAAGTACTAGAAGAAAGAAGACAGAATAAAACTGTGAAAGCCTAAAATCAATTGTGATATTAAACCAGTCGAGTATGGCACATAATTTTTGATTGCGGTAAAATACCAGCAACTACAAAATAATAGAAATATCAAAGAAAAGTCAGATTTTTAAATTACGACTGTATGGCCATGGTTGATCAATCTGGTTCTTCATCTGCAAGAGGTATTTGGGTTGTTTGTTTCACGTCGGGTTCACCAAAATGTACGCCTCTCTGTTCGTGATCCAGGGATTCCCAAGCTTTCCAAAGGCAAGGGTCAGTAGCAAAGGTTTCACAATTGATATAAATCAAATACACAATACTACCAAAATGAATAACGATGAAACATAACCAATAAAATGTACAAGCAAGAGAAAGGAAAACAAATAAATGCAAACCCCACGATGCTTGAAGCTTCTATTGTCTCTCTCTACTTCTTCTGAAACGCTATTCTTGATGCTCAGTATTGGCGGGGCAGCGTCTATGACTTGAGAAGTGTCAAGAATTTGCTAATTGAAATGGGTGTGTGATCACAAGATGGCTTGAATTCTAGAACCAAACTGATGGAGTAATGGCGCACGAGAGCTTGAAATCCTGGAGCCTTCAAATGGTTATGAAGGGTTTATTATATAGGAATTGGTGATGATATGAACAGTTGAGATCAATCCCAGAGATGGGGAGATGAACAGTTGAGATCAAAAGGAACAGGAGAGGTCCTTAGTAAACTCTACCTCTTTATTTAGTAAAGAGGAGATAGAGTTTGGTTAACTGAAGAGCTAATTATGAGTTACCTTTTTGAACTGAAGAGGTGGGTGAAGTTACCCATGTGGACTGGAGAGATGGGTGGAGTAACCCATATGATCTGATTGGAGTTATCTGTTTGAAGATAAATGAATATTTAATTCATTTATTTAATTATTGTTTTCAACATGTGAGATAATTGAATTCTTTTTGATTAAGAAATGCTTTATTTGAATGAAATTAAATTAATTAAATTGAAATTAATTTAATTGGAAGAATTTAATTAGTAAGTTTAAATATTTGAATCTAAACTATAGGAAATTGAATTCAATTAATTAATTAATGATAATTAATCAATTAAAGCTAATTAATTAAATAAAATTAATCATTTAATTAATTTTGGAAATTTGATTAGATGATTTGGGGAATAAATTTAGAGGAAAATAGATGATTAATTAATGATTAAAAAACCATTAATTAATAGATAAAAATTAGTATTTTTAATGTAAAGTCACAAGCTGTCCATTTTAGGGTGTCTACAGAAACCATAATTAAGGTTTTATCAAATGGAAAAGGACACAATGCTTTGATAGAGAAGGGTTTAGGAGCCCCCATTTGTTTCATGTTGTCCAACTGCATTTGAAATAACTTAAATTGCTTATTCATAATGTCAATAGGATTTTTCTCATCTTCTTTTGATTTCAATTTATCGACATCATAATTATGAGGGAGTTTTGTCCCCGCTTGTGCTAGGTCTAGGGAGTAATTTTTTGTATCTCTTTCCAAAAATTTCTCCAAGAGATTCATGAAGAATTGGCTTTGTACCACTTTGTTGACTTTTTCTTTGGTAGCCTCTTCATCATTAGGGTCATTTTTACCTCCATTGTTGTTGTCTACCCCTTGGTTTTTATGGTCAATTCTGCCTCCATTATTCCCATTGTTGTTAACCTCTGCATTTCCACTATTTTGATTATTAGTGGTGTCCTTGTTGATAAGGTTAATGAGGTTGGGATCCATATTACCCAAAGGAAAGGTCATCCTATTTGATTCCACCTCTTTTGCAGGTCCAAGTGTTTGTCGTGAGGAGGTGAAGGTATCACTTAGGAAGAGAATCTCTTACCTTAGATAAGTACTGACTATTTGCAAGGAAGACTTTACGTAATGGGATCTAGTGAAAGCCAACATGAGCATAAACCAACAATTTCTTGGCTTTATCCCCTTTTGATCAATCCCTATTTTTTTTTTTTGAATTCTTCCAATATGAGGGATTTTGATCACTGTCAGATTATGAACAGGTAGAACTTCCAAATGGGTATCCAAATATGAAATTTGGTTTTTTCCAAACCCTCAATAAATGTCCCCTATTTTGGTGTCTCATTCTGTACATGTGACCTTTCTTAAAGATACACATGACTTAATAGTCCCTTACGGGCTTACTAGAAAACTGCTATGCACAACTTTGAGACACTGCACGTGGAATTTGATTGTTATCACACGATACTTAACACTTGTAAGCGCCACTTAAAAATGAATATGTGCAAGTTAAAACCTGGTACACACAACTTGAGTTGTTTAGGTGCAACATAAGTTCTGACACACATGAAAATAATTTTTATAAGAATCATTTCACCAGGTAAAAGTATCTGTCACTTATTTTTATAGATTTTAAAAATTTAAAGTTTGTGATTAGATGTCCAAGATGTTTTTCTTGTAAAATTTAGAAATTGTTGGCAAGTGATCATTTTTTTATGTTATGAATCACTTTTTGGTTGTCATTTCTAGCAACACATCTTGTATATTGATCGATTGAATTGAAGTTAAGTTTTGATGGTTCAGTTTTGGAATCGACTAAGTACAGAAGTAAAAAAAAAGAGTTATTTTGGATATCAAAGATCGAGATCGATGAGTTATAATGAGTGAGCTTATAGAAAGATACTATGGTGAATGTATGACCTGCATCTAAGATCGATTTGATTTTGGTGACAATTACAGAGAGTTAGAGAGAATTGAAGACAAGAGACAACAACATAACAATGTAACAGAGCAGTTGAACAATAGCAATGATTTGAGGAGTATGTGGTGGACTCTTGGAAAGCTAATTTGGATTATGATTTTGGATAATATATATTTTGGTTATGTAAGAGCGCCGACTTTGGATTTACTCTTTACATTATTAAATCTATTTTGTATTGAGAGCCAATTGTGTAATTTTGGTTAAGTGAACCGACTTGGAAATAAGAAAGATATATATATATATATATATATATATATATATATAT
>MU228442.1:1097582-1110919 GCA_018584345.1 Thuja plicata
GAAGAAGGAAATGAAGTTTTCAAAGAAAATGTATATGTGTATGTGCGAATGGAAGAGCAGAGGATGATAGAGATCATTGAAGAACTATGAATGGAACTATCTAAGCATTGAAGATGCTTGCTTTGTTCATTATTGAAGAACACTTTGTAAACAAAATTTTTGTTGTAAGAGCTATAAGCTCAGTTGGCCCCTAATAGGGTGTTTTATACCTTTAACAGGGTTGTATCCTTCTAACAAGGAACTGTACCATGTAATATTCATCTCCTAATAGGGCTGGGTCTCCTAACAAGGACATTACAATTTAGTACATGCTTGTGGGTACCATCCCCACCAGGGTTTTACCTTGGCCAGGGTTTCCTCGACAACAAATAATGGTGTTAGGAGTTTTATTTTATTTGTTTATGCTATTTTCATTTCTATAATTTTATGGTTTATGTGGAATTGGTTTAAAGTTTATTTCAAGTGTTGTAATACTAATTCATGCCCCCCCCTCTCAGTATTACTTAATCCTAACAATTGGTATCAGAGCTATTGGCCCTTGGAGAGAAAGTTTAACAGCTTAAGGGAGATCAGAATGATTCAGATAATTTGCAAGAGAACTTTGAAGCTGCACTTGAAGACCATGATAAAGAGAAAGAAGAAAATGGTGACTTGAGATTCAAATTATGGAGATCTGATAGATTCATCAAGAAACTTAAGGACTAGCTTGAAATTTCCAGAAATCAGAGATGGGATCATATGGTACAAATAAAAGAAGATTTAGACAATGATAATTCTGATCAGTTAAAGCAACTTGAACAAGAGAATGATGCTTTGAATCTTGAAAATGAAATGATGGCTAAAGAGAATCAAAAAGAAAATAATTCTAAGATCAAGACTAAAGAAGCTTTGAAAGATAAAAATGTTCTGATGGAAAAAATGAATAATGAGGTTGATCACTACAAGAAAAAGTATCTAGAATTGGAGAAATACAATCAGATCATAAAAGGTGAATTTATTGAGACAAAGAAACACATTGAGAAACTTCACATGAGTAGTGACTTAATCGATGAACAAAGAGATAGACAAAAACTCAAAGGTGATATGACTGATATTGGCTTCAATGATGTTGAATGTTCTAAGAATCAATAAGATGCGAAGATTGATGCAGAAAAACCTACTCTTAAAGAACCTAAAGAACATATCAGACCTTTCAAAGGTAGATGTTTTTGTTGTAACAAGTTCACACACATGAAAAGAGATTGCAGAGGTAATGCCCCTTTCAGAACTTTTTCTGGTTATTGTTTTAACTGTGATTTATTTGGGCACAAGAAGATAGAATGCAGGAAATTTGATTAGACTAGATACATACAAGACAATAGAAGAGAACCTACAGTGAAACCCACATGTTACAAATGTAATAACATTAGAAACATTGAAAAATACTATAAGCTGTGAGTTAATCAGGACAGAAGACCTCCTATATGTTATAAATGCAACAATCTAGGTCATATAGCAAAGTTTTGCAGGTATAATAGAGTAAATAATAGAAGAGTACCTCCTCCTATAAATACAAAGAAGAATGAAAATGAAACTGGTACAAGTCTTGTGGAACTCAAGAATTATTTTGACAGTTGTTTCAAGAAAGAAGAATATAATAGGATCGGTAAGATATGGAAAATCAAAGAGACAAGTGAGATATTGGTTCAGGGAGAGACAATAGATGCTACTAGATCTTTTCCTGATGCTAGCAAAGAAAAATCAACCTGAATGGTTGAGCATGGACTTAGGGGGAGCATTGAATGAACATAGCAGAATATATCCAACCCCTGAATTTTAAGGAGTGATATCTAGCGATCTTAGGTATGATATTGTTTGACATCATGGAGTGTATATCTAAGAACACAATATTGGATGATGCATATTCAGAGATTGCGAGATTTTTTATTGACTCGATAATGTACGATGTTAAGTATATTGGGTAATGTGCAATTTTACACTTAGCGATGAATAAAGGACTTATGAGATTCATATTTCTTTACCATTTGAAGAGCAGTGACCTAAGGAGATCAGAGATCAGAGAGTGAAGCAATATTTAACAACCATACTCTATGATTGATCATAGCGAATACTCAAAATTCAACGTGTAAAAGGTATTTACATCATTTACATCTATAGAATCTATGGATGCACCTTTGATTTATGATGTTTTGGATTGAACTAGATACAAATTCAAGAAACATCCTTTTAAGTCATGTGAAGATGACCCTGAAGAAGCATTTTCCTAGACACCGCATGATGTCTTGCATGTAGAAGACATTAGGGCATACATTCATTGCAAATCTGACATACTAGGTATTGATGAAATTTCTACTGAAATGGAGTACATGATTGATAAGGGAAAAATAAAGGATGAATTCAAACATATAGATGAGTTAAACATTATGAAAATTTTGGACTTATACAAATTTAGCAAAGATGAATGGTTCAAAATATTTCTGATCAGAGTTCATGATTAGTTTATCTGGATAGGTGAACAACCTGTGAAGATTTGTAGTCAAATAATAAATGAGATCACTGGATTGGATAACACTGAAGACATCACAAGATGAGATGGTTAAGCTTGTACCTTGGAGAAGCACTAGATCCACCAAACCGGCTTCACCTCCTAAGGAATAGAGGACTGCAAAAGATGAGAAGAAAATAGAAAAAGAAACCACTAGTGACAGACAAGTGTGGAAACCAGACTTGAAGATGATTGAGAAAAAATCTATTGAGAAAGGAAAATTTGTTTCTGTGAACAAGTACATTGAAATTTATGAGGAATCAAATAAAATTAAGATTGAAGATATTATGATAAACTACTTGCTTGTTTTCAAGAAGAATCTACTTGAATTAAAGGGAAGTGTACATAAGGAACTTTATGATAGAATGGAAGTAAGGAAACAAATTTCACACATTGAGGATGATGCTATTAGGAATCAAGCTATTGATGATATGGTACCAATAGTTTCTATAAAAGAAAGAGAAAGAATACCGAATGCACTGAAACCACTATTGAGGAATAAGGCTAGATTGGTGAAAATTATGGGAAGAAAGTATGAAGAAGTCTTAGACGATACTCAAAAGGCATTAGATCAGATATCAATGAGAAATATTCTGGAGAAGACTTCACTTCCTAAAACTAATACACCTACACCTATAGGAATTGGTGAATGTTCTAAGATAATTGATATGAATATTGGGATGAGCAAAGATACAATGCAACCAGATTTCTATGTTTATGGTGTACCTGTGACCCTTGACACATCGCTTGATGAGAAGGACCTTTTTGCAGGTAGTATGGACAATACAATTATTGAGGATGAAGAACAAAAAGAGGGAAAATAGAGAGATGAAGAACATAATGAAATGTAGCAGAAAGAAGAAGAATCAAAAGTTGAAACTGAAATTGACACATCTTCTATCTTATTGTTGGCAAGTAAAGACAAACCTATTGATGTTGATATTGATCACACAGATGAGGATGAGTTGGTGAGTCTAGCTTTCACCGCACTCACTAAAGCAAAGGAGAGATCTGAGTAGAAAAGTGACAAGAAAACTAAGGTAATGTCTAGAGCAATTGATAATGTGAACAAATTACTTCTAGTACCTATTTTTTTCTAAAGAAAAGATGATGTAGAAAACTTGAAGTTAGCACTTGATAATTCTGATGGTCACTATGATACCCTAGTGAAGATCGTAGAAGAAAAGGAAGAGAAGAGCTACTTGGAGAAGAAATTGATGGAAGTTTTCCAATCTATTTCATGTGACTTGGGCATTTTGAATTTTGTTACAATGAAAGCTAAGAGTTGTGTTACACGTGGAAGGATACTATTCAGTTATTACATGAACCAAATCAGACGTGTTAAGAACATTGAAGACATTATTATGAAAGACAGGACAAACTTGAACAATATGATGGACACTTGTGAGACCTCCTCACAATTAGTAATGGGAATGGACAAATAAAAAGGATATTGAATAAGTTGAATGTATTGGATATAGATAAAGGGAGAGTCATGTCAAGATTTGGTTTGTTGAAGAGTTTAATCACTCATAAACTATTAATTCTTGAAGTACACTTATCTAATATGGAGAAGACAACAAAATCACTGACAAATTCTATACCTACAGAGTTGAAAGATACAGAGATGTCATCATATGCACTAAAAGGACTAATTCATATTAGTAAACTATTGATTGATTCATGGAGCTCTCAAGTGAATATCTTGGAAGATTCTTTTCAAGATATTTTGAAATTGGTGAGCAAATAGTGAGATCATACAAATTTTGTAAATTTTCATGCACCTTTGTCATTGTTGTCAAAGGTGGAGAAGAGAGAAGAAAAACATTGAATAAGAAGAGAGAAGAAAAATGAATAGGGGAGAAGAGAGAAGCAAAATAGAAGAGGTAGAAAGGAGAAACATTTTTGTGTTGGAACACTTAGTCATTTTTTTGTTAAGTGTTTCCATCAATTCCAAAGGGAGAGATTGTTGGCAAGTGATCATTTTTGTATGTTATGAATCACTTTTTGGTTGTCATTTATGGCAACACATATGGCATATTGATCGATTGAATTGAAGTTAATTTTTGATGATTCAATTATAGAATTGACTAAGTACAGAAGCATAAATACAAAGTTATTTTGGATATCGAAGATCGAGATTGATGAGTTATGATGAGCAAGCTTAGAGAAAGATACTATGGAGTATGTATGACTTGCATCTAAGATAAATTTGATTTTGGTGATGATTAATAAGAGTTAGAGAGAATTGAAGACATGCGACAATAGTAGAACAATGTAATAGAGCAGTTGAACAGTAGAGATGATTTGAGGAGTATGTCGTGGACTCCTAGAAAGCTAAGTTGGATTATGATTTTGGATAATCTATATTTTTGTTATGTAAAAGTGCTGACTTTGGATTTACTCTTTACATAATTAAATCCATTTTGTATTGAGAGAGGACTGTGTAATGTTGGTTAAGTGAGCCGACTTGGTAATAAGAAATATATATGGGTGAATCCACTTTTTTGCCTGAACAGACACTAAACTCTACATTTTGAAAAAAAAATTTAGATTCGGATGCATATTGCCATTAAACTATTTGAAATCAGAAGATGAAGTTGAAGGAGAGGAAAAATAAGAAAACATTTGCATGCAAGGCAACCACAACCTATAAAAGCATACAAATAACAATCCTATCCATTAGAGCAATTGAGAAAGAGTATTAAAAATATATGCAAATAAATATAATAAAAACTCCCTCAAATGGACTCCAATGTCCTTTCTTTCTTCTCAAAATGAGTTGATGTAGCTCCCATGATGATTTCACACTTATCCATGAAAGCAATTTGGCATGACAACGAGAATATTCGAAAGATGTGGTTCTTTTTAAAGAAAGACAAAATGAACTCAATTTATAGAAGATGAGAGCTCAAATTATAAAATTAGTAATTAAATGTGCAAAAGGGAAATTGTCATAAATTATGACAATTGGAAAATTTTAAAAAGGAAACTGGTCATTAATTATGACAACTTATGACAAATTGAATGCACAATTAGAAATTAGTGAGTGAAGAAAGGGAAATTTGTCATAAACTATGACAAATATGACAAAAGGAAAATAGAAGGTGGAGGCTAAAATTGAGGAAGTGGAGGCTAGAAAAGAGGTATCAGTGGATAATTAATTTTTAAATTGATTCCACTCATGTTAGTAAATTAGGAATTAGGAACTAGGAAAAATTAGAAATTAGAAATTAGGAAATTAATAATAATTCTCAAATTTGACATTAGATAATTAATTAATTATGGAAAAAAGATTGAGATAAACAAAGTTTATTTATTTATCATAGGTTAGGACTTAGGAATATGGAATAAATTAGTGATTATTTACCATAGGTTAGGAATATGGAACATTGAGATAAATAAAGTTTATTTATTTATCATAGGTTAGGACTTAGGAATATGGAATAAATTAATGATTATTTACCCCTATAGAAGATGAGTTAATTGTATCAACATGATTAAAATGATCAATGATGAAAAATGAAATTATTAGACATAATCAAAAGATCAAATTGATCAGAATATCATGATAATTAGGGATAAAATTTAGTAATTAATTAAATAGTTTTCATTATTTAATTAATAGAAGAATGACACAATATTGGTGATCAAACACACAATATAGAAGACATGTTAAAAGGGGGGCACAAGCATTGAACCATTTTTTAGTGTCTACAGAAGTAAACTAGAGTCTTTTAGGATTTTCTGTTTAGATTCTAAATTATTTTTTTTCTTTTTTTTTTGAAGTGATTTTAATGGTTTTTTTTTTCTCCCACGAAAACTGCTATGTTGTTGAAAACATCATTTTCAAAGAGTTACATTGACTTCATAGAGCATAATTTTTTTTCTAAAATAGATATCAATGTGCTTCTTTTGAATTTAGTTTTTTAACATCCATAACAAGGGCATGTAATTGGTTTGACGGTATTATCATGATTATTGCATATTTTATAAACGTTTGAAGCTGAGTAAACCATAATTTTGACATACCTTGACTACATAGCTTATAACTTGTTGTGTATTTATCAAAATTCAATTTTTTTTATTATAGAAAGTAGACTCAAAGATGAATGACATTGTTGTTTTTTAATTTTTTTTTTCTCTTTTTCTACTATTTTTCATTGAATGTCAAACTTGGAGGTCTATATTTGATAAAAATCCTATATTCGATGCACGAAAAAAAACATAGGCCTATTTAATTCAAAAATTGTCAAATCTATATTCATTAAAAAGCTCATTCAGAGTACTTGTGAGATGCAAAAGGATGTCTCCTTATTCTTCCATTTGTGCCCTATGTTTGAGCCATGAAGCCATGAAAACTTTAGACTTGTGTCAACCTCTGCAAATGGCCTCTAATCATAGACTTTTGATAGAAATTAATTTCTATCGAAAGTAATTGTCTGGAATGACCCTTAATCAAGTAATTTTGATCAAAATTACTTTCTAAATCTTCTTGCTTTGTGAATTTCAGGAGGAATCACTTCCTCCAAAAAATTGTTACCCACTCTTGTGGGTTCACCCATATATATGAAGACTTTTTGTAAAGCAAAGTATTAAAGAAGGAAATGAAGTTTGTAGAGCGAATATATATGTGTATGTGGGAATGAAAGAGCAGAGGATTATAGAGATCATTGAAGAACTATGACTAGAACTATCTAAGCATTGAAGATTCTTTCTTTGTTCATTATTTAAGAACACTTTGTAAACATAATTTTTTTTGTAAGGGTTGTAAGCTCAGTTGGCCCCTAACAGGGTGTTGTATACCTTTAACAGGGTTGTATTCCTCTAACAAGGAATTGTACTATGTAATATTCAGCTCCTAACAGGGACATTATACTTTAGTACATGCTTGTGGGTACCATCCCCACCGGGGTTTTCCCTTGGCCAAGGTTTTCTCGACAACAAATAATGGTGTTATGAGTTCTGTGTTATTTTTTTATGCTCTTTTCATTTCTGCAAGTTTATGGTTTATGTGGAATTGGTTTAAAGTTTATTTCAAGTGTTGTAATACTTATTCACCCCCCCCCCCAGTATTACTTAATCCTAACAGAAACAACCAAAACACACAGAAAAAATTGTTTCTATATCCTAAACCACACAAAGTGTATGTTCTCAGATGTTATAACGGGTCAAAACAAGAAGATCTTCCAAGCAAGCTACCTAAGGTCAATTTTGGCTCTTAATCATGGCTTTAAAAAGGTAGGCTTTCTAATTAACATGGTTTTAGTAAAATCCATTAAAAAAAATGAAGAGTCTCTTATAACCTCATGACAAGGGCCTCCCACACACATAAAAACACAATTTTGCACAATCCCGAAGGACTACTAGAGGAGGTGAAGATTCTTAACACTTATTTGTCACTCCATCCTTTTGAGGATGAATGTGTTTATATTATAGTGGGTCGTATGTTATCATGGCTAAAGTGATTGTATTCCACTTGGGTCATTCCCTCTCACCGTCGTTGTAAGGATGTACTCAAGAGGCATGCCCTCTAAAGCTCTATCATGTTCATATTGAAAGCAATAAATGAATTGAATTAAGCAGGTTGGGGAGTTTGATTCACTCAAAGAGTGAAGAGCATATCCCTACTAATTTTCCTATTCCAAACACTTTTAACACAAGTTGTAAATTTTTAACCTCTTGACAAGGAGGTTTTTAGAATTGAAATGTTTGGTTCATTTACCAACCTTTCTTTCTATCCCCAAAATCGACATGTTTGGCTTTTTGATCAACTTCGAAAATTTGAGAGCATATACCTAGTGTCTTTCTTGGGAAACAATAATAGGCTTTTAATTACTAGATTTAGAAATTTAAATTTCCACAATTTGATCAAGTGTAGGCTTGTTTAGAAAATACCTCTTCCATGTAGCTAGTAAAGGATAGGCACATTTTTGGGTATTTTTTTTCTTTGCTTTCCAACTCACCTTATGGTGATCGTTCCCTCTCTGTCTCCTCCAACAAGTTAGTAAAAAAAACCAACACAATGAGGGAAAAAAAGGAAAATCAAAATAACAACAATTAAGAATCTTTCCTAAATTTGCAAAATTGATTAAATATCTTATCAATTTTATTGTTAATTCAATGAAGGAAACTTGTTCTTGTAAGCTTTAACAATTTTGACAAAGTGTTCATACAATTTTTCTTCCTCTTCTAGATTTTCTAAAATAGACAAGTTGTGAAGTTCATTTGCATGTTTGTTAAGGATTCTTACCTCTTTTCTCTCCTTGTAGATTCTTTTCTCTAGTTTTTGGACCTTTGGATGTCTGCTCATCTATAAAACAGAAAACATAGATAATTAATATTATGATTTTAATAATCTGCAACTTGAAAAATACAGAGAGTTGTACGTGTCATTTAACAGCTTATAAGTGACTCTTTACTATTGTTTACATGAAAATTTAAATTACTTCAAGTGTCCTTTTATAAACTACTACACGTGACTTTACATGATAACAAGCGTAAAATAACATGCAAAGACATGAAAAGACAATAGAAAATGCGAGATAGAAAATATTGCATGAGGGAGAAGAAATAGTGCAGGCATAATCTTACTATCTTTATGCATGACTTTGCAGTCAAAGGGGTCACTTCTATCTTTGTACATGGTGAAAGAAGTTGATGTAGGCATGATTTTACTAGTTGTACGTGTGAAGATTCATCTGATAGGCATCGCTTTGCCTGCAACCTGAAAAATTTGACAAGAAAGAATACAAAACATGCAAATATTGATGAAAAATGGACATTAGAGGCCTAAAGCCCCATGGTGGACATAATTTGTGTATATATAAAGTATACCTTCATGAAATTAAGTTGCAATCTATCAATTCTATGGAGAGAAAAGTCTATTTAAACAAAGAATTGACAAAATAACATTTAGCATTCCATGGCTCTCTAACTAAGCATGCTAATGAATCTCTCAACGTTAATCTCCATTAGTGACAATCCTAGAACAAGAATTGATGTTTGATAATGCCTAAATCTAGCTCTCAACTCTCAAATTGCAATGCAATTCATTCAATCTTGCTCAAAAATTACTCAATTATGCTCTCAAATTTCTCTCAAATGTTATGATCTTAATGAATTTCTCTATAGTATGGATGCAATTTCTCATCATTATGCTCTTAAAATGCATGGTATTTATAGGATTTCCAAAGGGTAGGGGGTACATTTAAGTTGATCATGATCAAATCTTGGTTGATTTGAAGGCTTTCAAATGGTTTCAAATGGGGAGACCATTTAAATGATGGTCTCAAAGGCTGGGACAAAGAGACAAAAGCAACGGTGAGTATGTTGAAGGATTAAATGAGTGATCAAAATTTAAAATCTTGAAGGGATCCATGTTCTTTCAATCCTTGATTTCTATTGGCTCTTCAAATTCTTGTCTCCTTTGTTGAGAGAAATTAGGATTTAATCAATTCAATTAATTAATTAAATTCACCATGTAAAGTAATAGGTTGGTTTTTATTTTTTATTTAAACTATACAATTAATTGATTAAATTAATTATATAGCTTTGAATAATCCCTTTTAGGCTTATATTTAATTAATTGATATATTATTATTATTATTTTATCGGTAAAAGGCCGGAGCCCATAATTTTTATTAATTAATCAAATAAATTTACAAATAACTTCATTCTCTTCAAGCACTGGTAGGAAAGAATGGAGAAGAAAACCTTCAGTCTTGCCCGGGACCATAGGTCCAGAATACGCATTACATAAAATAATGTTGAGGGCATACCCTCAAAAATAGAATATAAAGGAACTCCTTTATTTACATGGCTTCAGATAGAAGAGCATAACTTCTAAATATAAAACTTAGAAGCGCTTATCAAGGATTATATAAGATTATCTTTTAGGTTCCAAGCCAAGAAGCTGAATATAGACCTTTGATTCTTTATTTCACGTTCTGGTAATTAATGTCCAATGCCTTTTCCTGCACACCCAAACACACTAGAGGAACACATATCTAATGCTTGTTGAAAGTTAGTGTGTTACATTCTACTCAAAACTTAATCTGTTAAAAAGATATCTTATCTTACATCCATATGTAATGAAATTAAGTCCATCGTTTCATACTATATCTTTTATTTGTATCATCTATACCCATGGAAAATGCCTACATTAATGATCACTATTAATTAACTTATTTCATCTTTAACACTCTCTTGTGTATACTATGAATTTGCTTTATTTAGAAATATATGATCCTTACTATCCTTACGTTTGAAGGCAAAACTATAAACAAAATATGTTTCAATGAATAAAAGACAGGGGGCTAAACATCAGAGAATTTATTTTCAAATGGCAAGATTATATATAACCTTTCATATGGAATTATGTCTATCGAGAACCTTCTAATTAGTGAAAAAGTGAGAGTAATGTAGAACATCTTTATCTGTTCCTCCCAACTTGTATATATATATAAACATATAATTTTATATGTTTATATATATATATATATATATATATATATAGAGAGAGAGAGAGAGAGAGAGAGAGAGAGAAATTTTCTCGCAGATAAAAATATCCATGCCATTGATATGAAAACATAAATAACACATATAACATCATGCAGATTTAGTTAGCAGCCTTGAAACTCTACCTCCATACTTGTATATATGTATATATATAAATATATGTATATATATATATATATAAACATATAATTTTATATGTTTATATATATATATATACATATATAAAAATATAGAAGTATAAATGTATATGTATGTATATCTATATAGATATATACATATATTTATATAAATATAAATATGTAAATATATACGTGTATATATATATATAGAAAAATTTGCTCGCAGATGAAAATATCCATGTCGTTGATATGAAAACATAAATAACACATATAACATCATGCCAATTTAGTTAGCAGCCTTGAAAAAACCTTGGGGAGCCCCTTCCTGGAGTAGGAAGCCTTTAAACTATATGCATGATTTCTATGCTTCTACTGGGAGTCGGGAAGACAAAGGTGGAACAACAATCCTTGGCTTCATTGTGATAATAGGTGGTACAATTGGCTAAGACAAGAAAGGGATAAGCCTACAAGGTTGCAAAGAGAGGGAATATATCTCTTAAGAGGAGCAGGGGCAGAGACTGCACTGTAGAGGAGACTTAAAGAAACCCTTTTGAAAGGAGAAAAGGGCCGGGTGCACAGAAGTGATAAGTTGTAGAAAGTGTAGAGAAGGGCCTCTTTAACTAGTTGTTGCATGAGGTTAATTTCAACGTTAACTATGAAACAAAAATAATCTCAGAAAAACATAAATATAAAGTTTTTAGTGTACAACCCAGAATTGCTAGATAACATAATATTAAGGTAAGTGGAAAGAGAAATACCGATGATATTCCATTAATCAAGAATCAAAGATTGTTTATCCCAGAACCAAGAAACATTCAGAAAAGTATGGGAAAATGCCCAAAGATTATCCCTCATTCAAAGAGAGGGAGTCCTCTTCTACATTAAGATGTCTCCTAGGATAGGGTATATCGATATTGATGCTCAGTCTAAATCAGACTCCCAAATCCCAACTTGGTCTTCCAAGATGAATGAATCTATCCAATCTACTATATCCAAAAGTTTCACATGGAAGAAGCAATAAAGAAAGTTGAGGTTTCTCCTTATGGTTGGGGCCCAGGTGAAAAGAAGCTCTAAGTCATCCACTTGCAGAACTAGGAAATTAGGGACAGGTCTTCCACCTACCAGGGATAAATCACAAAAACACGGTTTGGGTATGGTCAGATCCACCTGAATATTGACCAGAACTTTATCCAAGTCTCCTAGATAGTTTTTTTTGAACAATCTCCTACAGAGAATCCCCAGAGGTATTTTTTATGTACTCACTTGGAGGGAAGAGGCAATGAATAAAGCAAGTATGTCTAAATTAACTCTATACTTATCAAGGTTGTTGATGCATTCTTTGCCCATGATTCTCAGAACTGCTCTTACGACTAAAAGGTGAGAAGAGAGCAATACACTCTTTATTCTTGACCCAAATATGGGGGTGTCAAAAGAAATTTAAATTCTAGGTCCCTAGAGTTTAATGGGCGTTGTCATATTCCAGTGACCAAGGATGCGCTTACCAAAAAAGTAATCCATAAGTGCTTAATGTAAAGGGATAGGCAGAAGAGTATATGAACAGATGAGAGGAAATGAACCAAAACATCGTTTGATGGTTGGCAGTTCAAATGGAGGGAAGCAATCTAGGTGTTCATAAAATAAATTCCTAATTTAAAAAGTATATATATAAATAGAAAGAATATATTTCTATGTATTTATATATATATAATTGTATATATGTATGAATGAAAACCTCGGAGAGAGGGTAGAGCTATTAATTTGTAGCTAAACTACAAACCGTCTATCATATTAGGTTCTGAGATCACCTTCAAAGATAAGTAATGGTCTCTAATAGAGATTTATTATTAGAAAATTAATTTCAAATAGCAGAAATATGAACCATTTCCTTTTTAAATATTCTAATTTCTAAAAAAATTCAGAAAGGAGACAAATAAATGATAGTAATGTAGAACCTTCATATCTGTGACTGCATGCTCATATATATATATATATACACACACACACATACACACACACACACACACACACACACACACATATATATATATATGTATGTATATACATATATGTATGTATGTATATATATGTATATATATATATATGTATATATATGTATATATATGTATGTATATATATATATATATATATATATA
>MU228442.1:1127106-1177420 GCA_018584345.1 Thuja plicata
ATATATATATATATATATATATAATACCCTTATGGTGAAAGAAGTTAAGGTAGCGAAACAACTTCCTACATTAATCTTGAGAGGAGGGCTATGCAATAACTTTTCCAATCTTTACCATAGGTACCTAAAATTAACAAAAAATAACATAAATATCATGCATACCACAACACAATGATTTCCATGGGAAAAACTCTTTTGGGAGAAAAACTCCACACTCCAAAAGTCATCCAATATTTTTTAGAAATCAACAAGAGATTACAATATACTTGTAGAGTGATTTCCTCACAAGAGTAGCAAGAACCAAAAACCTGAAGGTAACTCAACAACTGTAAGACTCTTTCACACAACCTCCATATCATGCATCTAATATATAAGAGATATAATACATGAAACCATCAAACTTTATTACAAAACCATATGCTAAAAACACCCAAAAAGTGGCGTCCAACTTATCTCCACTTCAAGATGCCCTATGATGTGTCAAAACACTCACCAACACTTGTAACTCCTCTTTACAACTCATTTATGTGTCTAACACATTTATTTTCTCATTTCAAGAGGCAACTTCCAAAGGTCATAGCTATAATCTACTATGTTAATTATGATAACTCTCGGGCCCATTTATAGCATCTAAGGTCTTCAAAATTAACTTTGAAACTTTCAAAGACAAAACATAATTAATAGTTTCAAATCTAGATCTAATCTTGCAATAAAAATTAACTAGCATGCTTATTTAGCCAATTGGTAGTTTTCGAGAAAATTTTCAACCAATATGTGCTCGAATGTAAACTTACTTAAATAATAACCTTATGTACATGCAGAGTTGAGACATCATTTTCCTAAAAAACAAAAGAAGAGATGCCAACTATCTAGTGTATGAATGAGGCATCACTCATTTTTAAGGTATTATGTCTTTTAAGGTCATAGAATTTTCATGTAACATTCATGATAGGATGATATTTATCACTTTATATGTCCATCCTCCCTATTTATTTATCTCACCCCACCCTCCCTCTCCCTCTTCCCCCCTACCATTTTATAAGATACAGAATGGAACTATTTATGAGCCCCAAAATGTGCTAAATGTCCACATTTTGTAGCTCACAAAATGTCCTCATGTTATGGCTTGATATTCTTCCATCCATAACACAATCAATTTATTTGATCTTAAACATAAGGTGAACATGTTATGTATAAAATTTGGCCACTTTTTGTACACCATCTCTATCCACACAGTCCTTATGTTGATTGATATGCACACGTATATAATGATGATGCCTATGAATGATGAATTGCACAAGATCTATATTACTGATGCCAATCAATACAGGAATACAATTATTGAATATTATGATCCATAGATATTTTTTTGACACATCAAAATATATTTTTTACCCTAAAATATAGAGTGCCTTATATGAAAATTTTGGTTTTTGGGACTTTAAGACTCACTGGTGAGGTTCATTTTGTTAAAACATAAACCCAATAAAAGCTCTTACTTGAATCAATCCTAGATTGGATAAGTTTCTTGAAGATATGAGTTTTTAATATCATGTAATCATCACACAATAGAATCAAGCTCACAAGATCAACTACAAAACCAAAAAATATATTTAATTATACATAAACTATAAAATATGATTTGGTTTTATAAACAATGTGAGAGGATAAGACATGAGCTGTGGTAAGTGTCACAATCATCTGACACAAGACACAAAAACTAAATGAACTAAAAGTGCCCTAAGTAAACTTAACTAATCATGTTTGAATAGAACCTAAGCTCAGTAAACCAATAAGATAATATATACCTTTCACACCAAAAATGAGAACATCATCAAACACACCATTTTTAGTAGACTGAGGCATGTAATTATTCATGTGTGCATCCTTTTCAAAGAGTGTGAGATGAATGATATTTTGGCATATAAATAACTCATAAAACCCAATAAGATAAAATAACATGAGAATGACCCAAAGAGCTAACATAATTTTTTTTAAAGGTCATTAATTATATTGGAAGAAATATGGAATACAACCCTAAAGGATAAAATATGGATGAACATTAAGCTTAGGTAATGGTAAAAAAATAAATTAAGTATCTAATAATAAATTTAATCACACAAGGTGACAATCATTCCCTGGTTAAATTTGATGTAGAATAAAACAATACAAAATTAGATTTGAAAAGTTGATAAAGGAGGATAAACCCCAAAAGGAAACCTTAGGTCAAGTAGGAATATTGGTTTCACTAATAATGTAGAGGGCTAAGTCACACTACATAAATAATCTAGGAAAGTTAAACAAATGCAACCAAATAAGCATAAATTAACCTAGATAATATAATTGAGATTCAAAGTATAAAAACTTAATACAAGGTTTAGAGATACTTGTCTTCAAAACCAATGTAGGATAATGATAATAGTACATACTAAATCATTTTTCCACATCTTAAAATTTAATGGCTTAATTGCAAGGACTATTTCAAAATCTTAACTGACATGTAAAACTAGTTAATTAATCCATAATTAATCCCAAAAACTAGAAGTTTGATCCCACCTTGTGATTTTTAATCTAATTCACAAAATTGATCTATGTTGTGTATTGATGAATTGGTCATAGAATGTGCAATTGAAGAACTGCCCACCTCTTCCTTCTTAGCATCTAAATCTATAAAGGTTATGTTAAGAGATACCATTTAGGTGTTTTCAACTCAATTTCTCTTAGGTCAAGCTCCTTGGAAAGTTAGATTAACAATGATGAATGATATGAATAATAACATGCAAATGACATACATGATGATGATGTGGATCTCGTTCTCAATTACCCTTTAAAAATTAAAGTGATCTTTAATTATTTTCTTTGATGCCCATTTTTCTTAATATGAAATGATTATGCATTGGATGCATCTAATTATTGAAATACAGGAAATGGTGATCTAGCCTAAGAATCCAAACCAAAAAATATTTCCAAACACGTTCATTGGAGAATAACCAATTAGGCCCAACTTTAGACCCTTGGGAGATTTGGGCATTGTGTGGATTGATTGTTCCAAATTGAGAATACAAGAACTATGTATAAAGTGCAAATTTAACAAAAAACAACATAAATAGTAAGCTACAAAATAGATATGTGAATTTTGAAGACAGATCTGGAAAGAGGATTCAGAAAGTAACCTGTGTCTAGAATTTGAGCCCAAAAGTGCTAGTCTATATCAATAGGCACCATTGACCTGGAGATGTTTGATACAAATTTTGTGAATGGATTTCAGATCAAGATTCCATACAGATCATATACCTAAAATTTTGGCAAAAACTTGTCAATCACTTTAGTTGATTAATAGAAAGAAAGTCTTTTCTCTTCTTCAAAGTCTATATGTGTTCATCTCCATCTGACCTTCATGAATTAGTAATCCAAATTTTCCATATCTAAATCCTATACATAAGAGAGATAAAATATGTTGGGCTAAATAGGGTATTTCTTAAGTCAAACCCCATGTAGGAATCAACCTCCCCTACAACAATAGTGATTAGAAAGAGAGTGTGCCTTAGATTAGGCAAAGACTAAATCTAAAGTAAAATGTTGAATTGAAATGTTATAGCTTTTCTATAACCTTCTTACCTTGAAGCTTCATGAAAGGTTGATGTTTCTAGGTAGGAGATCATGCACATCTTCACTCATGGAGGAAACACATAAAATTGATCACGGGTTCCATCTTGAATGCTTAACCTCTCCTCAATGCCTTGAAGATTCCTGATTGTATGCTCTATTGAATCGATTGATGTTAATTGAATTCCTTGATAAGAGACGTAATTGAGGAGGTAAGGCTTTATTTTATACTCAAATTGACTGAATGTGTTGATAATTTCAAACAAGGCCAACATTGGGATCACTTTCATGCTAAAAAATATTTGATCATTAGAGGTTCAAATTTGGGCTGAAAATGGTAGGACATTGGTGCTTAGTGCCATAGTCTTTGCCATTTTGGAATGAATTTTGGATTATTGCTCGAGATTGTGTCGAGCTTCCAAATTTGGCCATGTAATAAACACAATTAGTCATCTACCAAGGGAAAGGGGAAGAACCACTAAAGTTGGCCCCAAATGAGTATGAAACTGTATGAAGATACAATTTACAACACTAAATTTAACCCTCACTTTAGTAGGAGTGTGATCTTACTCTTGTACTTTCTATAAAGTACACAAAATAATCAAAAGACTTTCATCAAGATATTAAAACTTCTAGACAAGGCAACACCAAGCCCCTAGGTGTTAGGATCTTATTAGTCTAAATTATCAAGATAAAAGAAGAAACATGATCAACATATGTTACACACACATGAAGCATGCAAGAACAAAGAAAAGAATATGACATCTAGGTCTAGTGAGGATTGCTTACTATGATCCATATAAGAGAAAGATTCACGTCTTCTCTCAATCTAGTAAGGGTTGCTTTCTAGGAGTCATGTTAGAGAACAAAGAGTCAAATAGGTCTAGCAAGATGTGTTATGCTAGTTGACTCTTGCAAAAGTTTATAAAGAAAAATCTAATTTTTCTAGATAATCTAGAAAAAGTGTCTGCCAAATAGGTGTTGTAGTGTCCACCAACTATAAATACTAGCAATCGCACCTTGGTGTGCAATGGGTACGCCAAAGAGTTGTGGTAAAAATAATTAGTAAAATTTGGGGTTTGTTAATTGCATACTTTTGTGTATTACATGAGATCAATTGATAAGCCATTTAGCAAATGATTTTGTTTGAGAGAGAGAATATTTATAATAGATTAATTTAATAATTAAAAATATGTAATTATAATTGTAAATTATCTATATAATTATAGTAATAAACTTTATCTTAAATTTAATTCTCAATTATAATTATTTTTTTAAAATTTAAAATTTTAATTATTTTTATCATTAATCATAAAAGCTTAATTAATTTTGATTTCAATTACTTTTTCAATATTGAAATGATTTCGCATCATTTTCACGCCACATTATACTTTGGTTAATTTTTATCATAGTCTCTTGTTCTGAATTAGTTAGGATACTTCTTCCTCTTGCAACATAATTTCCAAAAAGTGAATAAGAAAAATAAGGGGTATCTCCAACTGAACAATAGGCAAAAATAAAAAAAGTATAAGTGAACACTAAGCATAACTACCCAAAAGAATCCAAATAAAAATTAACCAAGCAATTTATTAAATCACCTTTCCAAAGAAATCATACGTCTTCAAAATGAACCAAGAAAGTTGTAACAACCAAAAATAATTCAAATATCTTACTTTCTAAAATAATATGAAAAATAACAACCCAAGAGAGTAGTAAATGAAAGGAGATATTGAAATCATATAACTTTTTATATTGTTAATTAAGAAAATTATAATTTGACCTCTCCATACAATTTTCTAAAACAATTCAAGCGTCTCCACTAATATTTTTTATTGTAAACGTCGCCCCCATACAATTAATAAAAAGTGAATTGTTTCTAAATCTCTCATACGCCGGTTAAAATGGATACTATTTTTGGCTGTGGTGAAGTACCATTTTCCACGAGCAGCGTTAACATAACACGAGTTGTGTTGTCGAATTAATGTCATGAACAATGAAAAAAGGTATGCCAAAATCCAACGGCCAACAACACATCAATGGTCGTTCACCCTTCTCATAGATTGTTGATAGTTGATTTACAAATTCAGGTCACTCACTTGAAATAAGGAAATTTCTTCGGCGTAATTACAAAATAAAGCCTCAACTTGCTAGGTAAATATGAACACGCAACAGGAAAATGGGTGCAACAATGTGCATCAAGAAATTTTTTTGACACAAGACTACAAAATGAGTACCACAGTGTGCACCAAGCATCATAGTGTGTGGTCAAAATGTACAAACCAAACTTGTGGTGTATGCTACAATGTGTAGCATATAGTGGAGTGTATGCCCCCACATTAAATTGATTGCATACGCCTTACCGAAATAAATAGCTTTAAGGTAGAATACATACATCCAAAGGAAATCATGTTGCAACAATGATATGCACCCAAATCTAGGTAAATCAAAGGTGGTGATCACAAGATATGAAAGAGAACATAAGGTATCCACTATCTAGGTTTAATATACTTATTAGATAAATCATGTATATCAAGTATGATTGTATTAAATTAACCTTATTCCCCAAGTGGAACTACAAGCACAATGGAGTAGGAGCACATAATATATATTTTTTGGGGGGTCAACATAGAAGAGACCATAAAGATATCAATGCTTTGCATCATCCCTAAGTAGACAACTTAAAAGTGCAATTATGACAAAAGAACATTTACAACATAACATGTATACAACATATAGAAGAATGATGATACAAATAGAGGAATGCCAGAATATGGTTGTCCCTTTTGTTTCCTTGGCCCAATGGAGCAACAAGGGTCATCCAAAGAGAACTTAACAAACACTACAACACACCAAGCATAACATTACAAGGATCGCATTACACACGAGGAAAGACAGAAAATTCTACTATATATGTGAGCTAGTATAGAAAATCATCCACCTCCCAATCTTTCTCAAGATAATTTAGAGATGGTGGATAAGATGTTAAATGAGCCACACCTAGTACAGTAGATGGAGCTATCATTAGTGCCAAACAAGGATCATGCTCTGATACTGAATCATTGTGTGTGTCACTAGGAGCTAGAGGTAAAGATTTCAAGAACAATGAAGATAATTCATGATTAATTTCAATAATTTCATATATAACATTAGGATCATTAGTAGTTTCATTATAATTAGGAAAATCTTCATCCACATTAATCATGTAATAGGATATCTAATGCAAGGAGGAGGAGAATAAGAAGAATCACTACACATTAAAAAATTGACTCTTTGGCAAGGTTGGTCCAAGTTAAGCTCCTCTCTATGATATAAAGAAGCCTAGGAAAATGTGATCAAATTGACATTTAACTGCGTAGGAGAAAAATCAGATTTGAAAGAAAGCTCACGATCCCTAACACAACAGCTTCATTGGTGTTCTCTCGCATTATGATTCTATTGTTTATGAATCAAAGCTTGAGAAGAAGGTTGGATATCACTCAACATTGGGTCCTTTTCTTCATTTCCTTTAGGAATGGAAGGAGGAATGTAAGGAATCCCCAAAGGTTGAGAGATAGAAGATGTTAGAATTTTTTTCTCTTTGTCCATAATCGGTTTTGAGAGGTGGAACCACAACATATATAGGAAATACATTAGGATCACGTCAAAGGATTATACCTAAGGACAAGGCAGAGATTATATTAGTTTTTAAATTTTGACGAGAAATGAATATGATAACCTCGTGAAGTTTAAGAGGTTGAGGTTTCTGAGGCCAGAATTAATCAAGGGCAAAGTTTTTACAATTAGCTAAGGGCTGAAAAAGACTATGATTGATAGTTATAACTTGTCTATTGTAAGGAAACTTCAAAAAATTATATATGGTAGAAGGAAGTTATTTCATAAATGTGAGCCAAGTATGACCTATTTTTACATAAAAATGGTTTGAGGTAGGGATAATGGTAAATGAAACATCTAAGCACTTAGATCCAACTTGTATGGGAAGGGTGATAGAACCTATGATGGGACAAGTTAAATAATCATGTACCTTAATGAAGACTTCAGATTTATCATATATGTTTTGATGAAATTATTGTGTGTATAAATGTTCTTCGTAATAATGGGCACTCCATGTGAAATCTTATCTTTGATTTTTGTAATAATTTATAATGAGCCATTAGGTGATTTTATGATATCACTTGAGGTAAATTTAATGATAGGTTTTCTCTTAGGCTTAGGTTTCTAAATCAAGTTCACAACATTGTTGGCTTCATTAGATATATAATCAATAGATAGAAAGTCATTTCCATTGTGCCCAACAACATTGGTAGAATGGGAAGGAAAAATATTGGTAAATATTTACAAATTTTGATTAGGAGGTGCTAGGGATTTACTCCCTTTATCAATTACACCATCCACCATTATAATATTTTTTGATTAAGGTAAAAATAGGTTTTGAAATGACCCCGAAACCTTTTACAAAAAGCTACTAGAGATAAGCATCAAAGGCACATACAAACATAGATAGCCTGCATTGAACAAAAGGAAGGACCCAAAGAGACAACATAGAACTAAAATAGGAAATAACAAAAACTACCAAAGGGAAGCACAGTTTCCAGTACAACTTCTAGCACAACAGCTCACACAATTTCCAGCAAAATTTCCAGACTAGAAGAAGAAACATTACAGTGTTTTCTGGTAGGCTTCCTCAACCTCCTTCTGCATCTCTTCCATTTTGTCAATGGAATCCTTTAGCTCTAGCATCTCTTTCAAGATCTCAGGGACTTTTCTTTTTATTCCACTTTGGGTTCTAGAACTAGGGCCCAAGCTGCTAGCCTTTTCTTCTATGGTAATTGTGGTGTTTTCCAGCAGGCTTCTTTCTAGATAAGCGTATAACACTTTCAAGTTTTGAATTGACACTTGCAGCCCATCGTTACTGTGTTTTAAGATGACCTGTATCATGTGCCCATTGTGGCTTATTTGTTCTTTCATTTCTTTTATCTTTTCTTCCATAGTCTCATTAACTCTAGTAGTGAACTCCTCTTCTCTGTTGTTGTCATTTACCTTAATCATCAACTTATTCTCCATTTCCTCAACCTTGGATTTGAAAGGCTCCATTGCCTCCTACATCTTAGTTAATTGTTGCTTCATAATCATCATCTCCTCACTAAGCTAGTCTTCCATGTTTTCCCCATAGTCCACTTTGCTTTTCGGGATTTTGTCATCTCTTTTAAAACTGACCTCATCTTGGCCCGTTCTCCTTTTCTTACTGTTTCTTTTCTCAGCCTTTAAAGTCAGTTGCTTCATATTTCCCTCCTCACCTTCATCCTCATTCTTCTTCTCCTCTTTTTCATCTCCCTCAATTTCCTTTTCTTTGTAGTTCACTTCAGCACCCATGCCCTCATCGTTAGTATTGGGCATTTCCTCCTCTTCCATTTGAAAGTTATCCTTTCTCAGCTGATCCTCTTTCTCATTTTCCATATTCTCTTTATTAGTATCACTATCTCCATCATTTTGGTCCTCTTTGTCTTTTACTTGGTTCTGTAGGGTTTCATCACAAGTCTCCTCCGGATTAGCCCTCTTCTTTGTTCTAACCCTTTTTTTCAGACTTTGTTTTTTACTTTCCTGTTTAACCTGCCTCAAGCTTCCTTTAACCCTCTTAGGGATAGGTTCAGGAATATGGTTACGGGCATACTCAGATTTAAGCAGAATGAACCCCACATGGAGCACCGGATTACTCGATTTATTTCTATGCTTCATCACGCTATTATGCAATGAACTCAGGAGATAGAAAGGGAACAAAATATTTTTACCATGCCTGAAATGGTTGGCCAGGAAAAAATGTAGATTGTAAATTTTAGAGTATCTATCGTCCAATGTAAAATAATTGATCATGACTGTAAGAATGTCATCCCAATGGGATTTGATTTTTTGGATATAAACATAATCCCCTGTCCCTTTACTAAGAAGGGCCTCTTCATCTTCATTTTTTGGGAAAATCTTGAAAGCTTGAGTTCCTGCCCTCTTATTGTCCCTATAGAATTTCATGCCATCACAAGACAAGCCCGTGATTTCTGAGATAACCCTCATGGAGAGGGTAAAAGATTTTCCCCATAAGTGCACTTTCCTATCCTTCCAACCCTCTGCAAACTATTTTTTTATCTTTGTATCCCAGCCATGGAGCTTCTCCAGATACTGAGAGACGCCTCCATTTTTCAACCTTCTCCATACCTTCTTCTTCTCTTTCCATTTAGTACAGTCAATTGGCTCCTCTCTCTCTTCAGACCTCCACCCATAGTTCTCATCGCTTCTTGAAAATGTTGATGCTTAGTAATATTGAACACTGGTTTCTAGCAAGCTTTACTGTTGTGATTGTTCCAGTTCGAGTTTAACACCCAGAAAGCGTGCGGTGTCACAAATCTCATTAATCTCATTTCCTTCGAATGACAACACACATTACTTTTAATAATTAAATATGACCTCATCATTAATTATGATTATTTATAACTCCTTCAATACTATTCATCCTATCGTACCTGATAAGACTAGCCATCTCCATTTTAAAATCCGCCTCACCTCTCCATGATTGCATGACATCAGAATACACACCCACATTTGCTAAACCATCCGCTGTCATATTTACTTCTCTATAAACATGTGAAATATGGTAATCTTCAAAATTGGACAATATAGATTTTGTCTTTTCAATGATATGGCTTATTGTCCACGAGGCTTCATGAGTGCCTTTAATACAATTAATAATATTCAAAGAATCTCCCTCCACCCAAAGTTTGGAGAAGCCCATATCTTTAGCCAACATGACCACATGAAGGGCTGTCATAGCTTCAGCCATATGGTTTTTCTGAACTCCCAGCAGAGATGCCACAACTCCCAGACAATTTCCAGCCAAATCCCTAATAAGGCCTCCCACTCCAGTAGACCTTGGATTCCCTTTAGCAGCCCCATCAAAATTTCCTTTAACCCAGCCATTTGGAGGGGCACTCCATCTAGTATTCCCTCAAGTTTGGGTTGTTGTCTTTCTGCACCTGTACATTCATAAGTATATCTCTAATACAAAGAAAATTCTTGTAGGGGGAGTGGCTAGATAGCTGATTTTTAAAATTTTCCAGGATACTTCTACACACACTATTAGCCACAGTTTGAAAGGGATAGATTTTTTCTCTAAAGATTCTATTATTTCTTTCCTTCCATATTCTCCATGTGAAGTGGGGTAGAATAAGCTTCCAAAGATCTTTGGCTTCCTTACCCTTAAGGGGACAGCTCCATTGTTTAACCATGTCCTAAAAGTTAAAAGGTTTGACCCACTCTAGGTTAATGACATTAAGCACTGAGTTCCTGACTTTATAGGAGTAGGGACAATGAATCATTATATGATTATAGTTTTCAGCTTCAGAACAGCAAAGGATACATCTATGAGGCATACTAAAGCCCCTTTTTTGAAGATTATCCACTGTAAGGATTTTATTTTGAACAAGAAGCTAGAAGAACATGTTAATTTTAGGAATAAGGTTATTGTTCCATACCTTATAGCTAGAAGAGTGGTTATCCTTTTGGTGCAAAAGGGCAGAAGTAGAAGAGACAAAGAATTTTCCATTAGCCTCCGGCCCCCAGATCAATGAGTCTTGTTTATTAGGTCTAATAAACTAGGGGGAAAGAAACTTACTGACCAAGTGGAGAGAATAATCAAAAGAGCTGAGGTCTACCCATTTATCATTGATCCAATAATTAGATACCTTCTCTCCAACAATATCAATACAATCCACAATCGCAGGCCTCCATTCCTGCTTGTCACTAAGGGCTTCTTCCTTCAGCCAGTTATCTATCCAGAAGTTTATTTTCCTGTCATTTCACAGCTTCCATCTAGCCCCTTTACTGATTAGATCCCTACTTTTTTTATACTATTCCATATGAAAGAGCCATTGATCTCTGAAGGGTCCCTTAGCACTTCCTCCAGAGAGGTTAAGTGGTACTTTCTCTTGATGATGGTATTCCATTCCTTCTCTTCTCCAAAGATTCTCCAGCACTGTTTTGCGAGCAAAAAATTATTTGTGTTTTTGATACTTCTGATGCCAAGCCCTCCCCATTTCTTGGGTTTACACACCACCTCCCAAGACACAAGGCTTAACCTCTTCTTCTCTTCCACTCCAAGCCAAAGAAACTTTTTCTAAATTTTTTCAATCAAGTCAGCAAATTTCTGAGGAATTTTAAACAGGATAAGAGCATAGTCTGGAAGATTTTGAAGAGTGGATTTCAGAAGTTGAACTTTACCAGCTTGGCTAAGGGTAGCACCTTTCCATCTAGCCAACTTATTATGAAATTGATCAATAATGTCATTCCAGAAAGCCTCATCTAGTTTAAGGCATAGAGGGAGACCCAAATAAGTAGATGGAAGATTCCCTATCTTACAACCCAAACTAGAGGAGATCTTCCTTTGTCTATCTTCAGGGGTGTTACAAAAAAATAAAGAACTCTTCTCCCAGTTAATAGATTGACCTGAAGCTTTAGTGTAATTGTTCAAAGCCTTTTTCATGTTCCTGGATTCCAAAATAGAGGTATCTCCCATCATTATTGTATCATCCACAAATTGCTCATGAGAGCATTTATGTTGATCCAAAGAAGGTTGGAGACCAGAGATCTGACCAGATAAAACCATCCTTTTTATGGATCTCCCAAGACTTTCTACCATTATAGCAAAGAGAATAGGGGAGATGGGGTCACCTTTTCTAAGCCCTCTAGAGGGATGGAAGAAGATGGGAGATCCTCCATTAACCAACACTGAGGAAGACACCATTGTGACCAATTGCATTATCATTCTTATCACATCTTTATCAAATCCAAAGGAACTAAGAATTTTAGATAGGAAAGACCAGTCCACTCTGCCATAAGCTTTAGACAAATCCAATTTCATGAAAATACCCTACTTTTTAGAGGCTTGAAGGGAATGAATATTCTCATGCACTACCATAATAGAATCAAGAATTTGTCTACCTAGGAAAAACCCATTCTATTGAGGTGATATAAGATTTGGCAATAATCTCAAGATTCTTAACGTCATTACCTTCGAGATGACTTTATAAAGAGAATTGCATAGGATTATGGGTCAAAAACCATCAACCGTATCCGCTCCATGTTTTTTAGGGATGAGAGAAATAAACATTGAGTTGATTTCTTTGAGAACAGATTTAGTACCATAGAATTCTTTAACCATAGAGCAGACATTTTTCCCAACAATGCTCCAAAACTGCTAGAAGAAGAACATCTGAAACTCGTCCAGGCTAGGAGATTTCTCTCCTTCAAAGGAAAGGACAGCCTTCTTGATTTCAGTCTCTAAAGGAATATCTCTTAAGAGGGCATTAGCATCAGAATCCAGAATGTGTGGAATAGACGTTAGAAGATTCCTCTGCTCAACCATGTCAAAGCTTTGATCTTTAGAAAGTAAAGATGCAAAATAGCTCACCATTTCTTCCCTTATTTCTTCATCTTTGGATATTTTACCATTTCTTGTGGATAAAGAATGGATTCTATTTATAGCCTTATGTTTAAGAGTAGTGAGGTGAAAAAATCTTGTATTCTTATCTCCTTCTTTAAGCCAGAGGGATCTAGATCTCTGTCTCCAAAAAGTTTCTTCTTTAGCTATGATATTATGAAGTTCAGCAAGGGCTATATTCTCTTGACTTCTCAGAATTTTAGTTAACCCATTCCTTTGGATTTCCTCCTGGATTTCATTCAGTTCCATTTGGGATTTCATTTTTTCTTTGAAGATATCACCATATATGTGCCTATTCCAGCTTTTAACATTAGTTTTAACATTAGCCAATTTCTTGACCACTTTGAACATTGCAATTCCTTCCACCTCAATACTCTAGCACTCCTTAATTTTATTTTCCAAATTAGGCTGGTCTAGCCACATCTTCTCAAATCTAAAAGGAACATTTATTTTTTCCAACAAATGGAGAGATATTGAGGGAGATAGGGAAATGATCCGATCCAATTCTTGTGAGGGAAGAAAGAGCACAAGAGAACTTGGTATACCATTTTGGATTTATCAGAGCCCTATCTAGCTTAACTTGCATCAGGTCCTCTCCCACCCTACAGTTAGACTAGGCGTAGTTTAGCCCTTCCAGATCAACATCCATCAGCCCTTCGTTCATAATGAAATTCATAAAGTCTACTCTACTTTCCACTTGGGCAAGATTACCACCTTTTTTATCTTCCTGCTTAAGAGGGGTATTGAAGTCTCCCATGAGGATGAAATTGTTATCTCTTCTTCCTTCCATCTGCTCATGCGGATTCTTCCATAGTTTAATTCTTCCTATCTTAGTATTTGGGGCATACACATTGACGAAAGTCCAAGAAAAATTATCCTTTAAACTCCTTAGAGAAACAACAATGAAGTTCTTATCTTCTCTAAGGAGCTTACAGTCATAACAATATTGGTTCCAGAAGATAGCCAGACCTCCCAAGGCCCCTTTCAAACTGCTACCAATGCATTTTCCATGTTTAATCAGCTTCATATTTTCAATCTTTTATTTGCTCATTTTAGTTTCTTGAATCAAAAGAATATCAGGTTTAGAGTATCTAACTAGATTCCTAACTACATCTTGCTTATGAGGACTATTGAGTCCTCAAATATTCCATGAGATAATCTTCATTTAAGGATTGGAGTAAAAACCTGTTATGTTATGTTTAGCTTCCTCTTCCCTTTGGGTTTTTTCTAACCTTCTTCCTTTTTCTTATTTTGGAGTTCCAATATCTGCTTTCTGTTGTCTATTTAGAACTCCTAGTTTTTGGCCTCCTGCCTTCTTGTTTGATTTCCCCATAGATGAGCTCTCAGCTTCCTTTCCAGAACTTAAATTTGGTTCAAAGGTAATGTGCCTTCCCTCAGGGGATTTAGGGCTTTTCTTATTTGATCCCTTCTTTCAACCCACATTTGACCACGACTTATCCTCTGCATCTTCCTCCTCCTTCTTCTGTTTCTCATTCTGGTGTGATATCACTGGAGAGTCAACTTTACTTTCCCTGATTAGGTCATTTGATTTCTTTGGATTTACTTCTGAGCAATGATTATCCTTTACTTCCATCTCCTTCTCTACTTCCTAATGCCTCTCTGTTTCTTCTCCTTTTTCCAATGTTTCTTTGTCTTCTTTTCTTTCATCATTTTTTTTTGTTTTAGCAGTTTTAGTGCTTTCCCCTCTTTCTTCTATTATTGGAGAAACATGGGTATCTTTCTTATCATTTTCTTGGGCATCTTCATCATTTTGCTTCTGCTGGGAGGATTCATCCTTTCCTTCTAGCATGATCGGGGTTTCCAACGTTTCCTTTTTTTTTCTTTTCCACTCCATTCTCTGTCCTTTGGTTTGCTCCTAATTCTTCTTTTTTTCCTTTTGGGTTTTTTGAGGGCAGTGTTTCGCCCAATGACCCAATTTCTTACAAGTGAAACAGGCAAAAGGCATTGATTCATATTCTATCTCTTGAATCCATGTCCCTAGTTTTGACTTCAGAGATATCACCTGAGGAAGGTCAACATTATGTTGAATGTTTACACATATTCTACAATATACTTGTCTGGTTCTAGCTTCAGTCAATGGATCAATCGATAGAAGTTCCCCAAAAGAGCTTGCAATGGCTATTAAGATATCTTCATGCCATTATTCCAATGGCATTCCAGGAAGATGGATCTAGATCGGCGCTGCCGTGAAAAAACTTTCATTATAATCTAGACTCATTGTCCACTTTTGCAGTGACAGAGAGGATTTACCCATCATCCAGGGTCCCCCACACAAAAATTTTGAAAGATCTTTCCCACTTGAAAACACAAAGGAAAAGAAACCTTTTGGCATTGCCACTACATTGACTTGACCTTTCGACCTCCATTTTTTATCCACAAAAGATCTTACTAGATCAATGTTCAGTCTTGGGCCCAAAAATTTTCCTACCAGGGTTGATGCCATGATAGAAACTGTATTTTCAACTAACTGATCTGGTACCTTAATACCAATCTCGCCTTTCAATGGGTCTGATAAAATATCCACTTTGGGGAAGATAGACTTACCCGATGGTTTTATGCCAAAGAGGCCTGCCCACTTGCCTTTCCCCAAATTCGCAGAGAGATCATGTGACTTTTCTTGGCATAAATCTCTCCCTTCCTCCCAGTTTTTTGAATTTTTTGCCTCTGGTCCCATATCTGACCCATTTTCCTCACTGGATAGAAGCACCGTTGATTCTCCTACCTTTTCTTTTGATCTAACAGCATTCTCTTCTCCTTCCTTCGAAGATCCCACAGTAGAATCCTTAGCTTCTAGTTTCCCTCTAGAATCAAAATTCAAAATTTGAATTCCCTCCTCCTCTCTCTCTCCTCCTCCTCCTCCTTCCCTCTTGCACTCCATCTCATTCAATTGTTGACCCTAGGGTTTTCTGAAAATTATTTTTTTCTATAATTTCCACTTTTTCCTACTACCTTGATTATAAGTACTTGGCCCTTTTTCTTTATGAGATCTCTAGGTTTATGCAACAAGCACCCTTTAAACCCTTTTGATTTTTATATGGACAAATGCAAATTTATCTTCCCTACAATCATATACAATCAAGGATCCTCAACATCCCAACTTCTCATCCCAACATTTGGGACCCTTTCACCTCCCTTCCCCAATACAAATCTTAGCTACCCCATGATTATAATATTATAATCAATAAGGTCTTGAATTTCATGCTTCAGAAACATTCATTTCTTCATGTCATGCCTAGATTGACGACAAAAGTATTGTGATTGAAAGGAAGGTAGAAAACGCTTAGAGTTATCTAAAGTATAGATAGGAGGAAGCTTCATCATATTATTATTAATAAATTTAAGCATGATGTTATGCAAGGACTTGGAAAGTAGTGTGAATTTAGAAGAAAAGTGAGCTACAAAAGGAGTTGTTATAGCTACAACTAAGTATCAATATGATTGGAAGAATTGTTTCTATTGATTTTATAAAACATTTATTTTTTATTTTTAATTTTTGGAATGTTATATGATAATTTGCATTCATATGAACTTGAGTCAAAGATGAAGAAGCTTCATATTGACTAACTTGATATTGATAATTATGAAGCATTATGCATAATTGTGTGAAAGATGTGAACTCACAAAAAAAAATATTTTCTCTAATGTCCCTTTGCAAGTTATTAATGGAAATCCTTTGAACATTGACATCAAGAATAAGATAAGAAATTTGTGCATACAAATGTTTATATATACTAACAAAATAAGTCACTCTCTTTTTAACACCTTGTTTACAATGCACTAAACTAGTCAAAGTAACTTGTGGCCCAATAATATTTTTGAAATGTTGAATGAATACACCTGCCATTTGTTGAAAAGTACCAATTAAATAACTAGGCAAAGAGAAAAACCATTCTGAATTTTTGTCTTTTAAGGAATGAGGGAAGCGGTTTGCAAGAAGTCTATATTCATAGGAGAAGTCGCTACATAAAGTGAATTTTTTTTTCACATGATTTTGAAGGTCACCTTGTTTGTTACATTTTTGTAAATAGAACCTCAATGTGTTGTGAAAGTGGGGTGTGAAGGATCTCAATGGAAATCGGGCCAGCAACAAAATATGTAGGAATAATAGACTTGGACTTTTTCATGTTGGCCGATTGTTTTTGTAAGAATGAAAAAATTTTCAACAAGTAGTTTATTGTAGCTTCAATGGATGAATTTGATTGGAAAAAAATGAAATATGATAAAGGATTTGAAGGTGTAGTGTGGTAGGTAGGTGGAACATTATAGTAGGTGGGTGGAGGAGATGATCAAAAAGCAAAAGAGAGATTAATTAAAGTTGGCACACATGCATATTGATTAATAGGATCCCTCCCACTATTAACATCTATAGCCTTACCATTTGTATAGTGGTATCCATGATGAAAGATTTGTATGTAGGCACATCAAATATAAATGAAGGTATGTGCCTAGATATCTCAACTTGGGTTGGAGGAATGGAATGTCTAAGTACATTGGCACAACTATCCATTTTCATAATTTTTTCATAAAGTATGTGAACTATACCACTTAAAACATCCACAACATGTGTTAGTATCTCATTTTTTTCCCAAGAATTGATATGCCCATAATGTGAAAATTTAGTTACAACACCTTTAGGTACCCCTACAAAAATTTCTTAAGTATCCCACTTTAAAGATGTATGTGTTACTATCTACTAATTTTTGTTGGGGATCATGTTCATAAATAAGTCCACTTTTCCATTTCTATTTTCCCATAGTCAAATTTGATCAAGATTATGTATAGTCGGGTAGTAAGAACCAAATGTCAGTAGGTATGTAAGTTCAGGGTTTCCCTAACTACCTGAAATCATACATTGTTAGCAAGTTGGGATCTCTTCCAAACTCATAAACCAAATAAAAGTGGCTCAAAGGTTTTAGTTTTCCCCTGACTATCTGACATCATACATTATCATGAAGTCGGACTACTTTTTCAGTTCCTAAACTAGATGGGAACGGTTCAAAGGATTTTATTTTGCCCTGACTAACTGACACCATACATTGTCGATAGGTCAAACTTCTTTTTGAGATCACGAACTAGATTGGAATGATTCAAAGGTTTTTTTTCTACCCCAACTACCTGAAATCATACATTGTCAGGTGGTATACATGATTATCGAACTCACCAGGATGCCCAAATCTATGAAGAAGAAATTTCTCATAGAATGAGGGATATGAAGATTTAAAATGTAAAGAAGAAATAATTTCTTTCATAAAGGAGAGGCGAAACATTCGATGAGGTTGAGATTGAAGTTTGTTAATAAATGATTAATTGTTCTTGAATTTTGGGATAGGAAAATTAATAGGATTTTATAAAACACTATAATGGTTTGAAATTCTTTGATGTAGGAGCATCTTGGGTCATTGGCAATCCTGCTCAACCAAAAAGATATTTTCTTTAGTTCTTTAGTTTTTTCTCTGTCGCTCGGGTTCTACTTCTCAGGCATGCTTGTCTCTGTTGCTCGGGTTCTATTGCTTGGGTAATGTTTGTTTCCTATTACTTGGTCATGCTTTACCGATGGGTTTCAGTGATGTCTTTACCGATGGGTTCTCTGATGCTCGGTTATGCTTTACCGATGGGTTGCTGATTTTCAGCAACCATCTGCCTGAGACATTTATTTTGGGAGTTGGATCATTGATCAACTTCTTCATTCAATTTTTGTTGCTGATTTGATTTAGGATCTCCCATTGGGATCTGTGTGGACCTAAATCTGGGTCTCTCTTTGTATTTGAGCGTTGACTTCCTTGTTGGACTCTTGTATATATTTGGTTGTATGTTCTTAGTTTGGGAATGAATCTGAGATAAAGAAAGCAAATGTTTAGATATTGAGATCGAACATCTATGATCTCTTTTGTATGAAAATCTTATTGTAATTCATTGAATATATGGCAGAAACTGGGAAGGCCTTACAGCCTGGCATGTAATGATTTTAACCAAGTTAATATAAAGGATCACTGTATTTTCTTCTCTCACTGTGATGTTTCTGCATTTTTGGCAAGGTTGGTTGGTTTTGGGTGTGCCCTAGGCCCCATCATCATCCTAACTTGTGTCAGGTGGTATCAAAGTGTGGTTAGATCTAGTTCCTTCTTGAAACCCTAACCCTAGTTGGTATTGTTTTGGGGTAGCAAATTGCGATCTGACCTACAATTATAGAGGGAATCAAGATGGTTCATGGGAGATGAAATGTTGATCCAGGTCTAGCTGATATACTTAGACAGATGGATACTAGATTGAAAGTTGTTGAGACAATCCAGCGTAGAGGAAGACATCTTGATGATGTTAGTGATGATGAAATTGAAGAGGTTCAAGGTGAAGCTACACCTGCACCTATGATGAATCAGGAAGAAGAGAAATTCCTGAGGGCTTTGACAAGTTTGAAATCCACACCTCAGTTTAATCCTCCTGAGTATAGTGGGAAATTGGATTTTGATGAATTGATTAACTGGATAACAGAAATGGAAAATTACTTTGAATATGAGAATGTGGCAGAGGATAAGAGTGAAGATTGCAAGTGCAAAATTGAAAGGTCATGCATCCCTATGGTGGGAACATCTACAATTGGATCAGAGGAAGAAAGGTAAAGATAAAATCAAGATATGGTATAAGATGGTAAACAAATTGAAAGGCAAGTTTCTACCTTGTGATTATTAGATTAACCTAATTCAGTGAATGCAAAGTTTGAAGCAGAAAGACAAATCTGTAAAAGAATACACTGAAGAATTCTATAGATTGGACATCAGATTTGGACATGTTGAAGATGAAGTGGAAAGAGTTGCAAGATAATTGAATGGCTTGAGAAGTTTCATACAAGATGAAATCAGTTTGGTCAAGATGGAAGGCATTGAGGAGGCATACCAATTTGCCCTAAAAGCTGAAGAAAAGTTGAACAGAATATATGAACAAAGACAAAGAGGCAGAGGGGGTAAATCCCCTAGAGGAAGAGGTAGATCTCATGGTGAGAACAATAGATTTGAACCAGACAAGTCAGTTTCAGACACATCTCAAGACAAAGGAAAGACTGAATGGAAAGGTGGAAATTCATACTGGGGAAGAGGTAACTACTCCAGAGGAAGTTATAGAAGAAAAGGATTCCAAGTTACTTGTTACAACTCTGGTGAAGAAGGACATAAATATTTTGAATATACACACGCAAGCAAGAAAGGAAGTAGTAGCAGAAATGCATTGGTACAAGAGGAGTCACCAAATGAAGCTGAGAAGGAAGGAAATTTCATGATCTGAAGGATACTATGGAGTAAGAAGGATAAGCAAGATCCTATCAGGAAAATTTTGTTCAAAACCAGATGTAGAGTTGCAGACAAAGTTTGGAAAGTGATTGTTGACAGTGGAAGCTTGGAGAATCTGGAATCTGAGGAAATGGTTGCAAATTTGTAGTTGGAAAGGATGAAACATCCAAATCCCTATCAGATCTCATGGATCAAGGATGACCATACATTAATGGTGAGTGAACAATGTTTTGTGAATCTAAAAATTGGAAAGTACTATGATAAGGTGTTGTGTGATATTATGCCTATGGATTGTTGTCACATTTTGTTGGGTAGACCTTGGCAATATGATAGAAATGCTATACATGATAGAATATTGAATAGATATTTTATTTGGGTTAATGGAAAGAAACAAGTTTTGTTACCTTTGGTTGAATAATTTATTGGTGAGATATGTACATCTGTGAAATTTTTCTTGATGGAAGGTAGATAGTTTGTTAAATATTTGAAAAGAAATGACATATGTTATGCTTTGATTCCTAACAAACCAAGTAAGAACATAGAAGATGACATTCCTGCATAAGTTGGAAAGTTACTCACTAAGTACAAGGAGATAATTTTAGATAATGTACCTGATGGTTTGCCACCAATGAGAGATATTAGTCACTATATGGATCTAATTCGTGGAGCTAGTTTACCAAAAAAGCACCTCATAGGTTAACACCTATCAAAAATGAAGAGCTTAACCGACAAGTTCATGAATTGTTGAACAAAGGCTTGATCCAAGAAAGTTTGAGTCCATGTGCAGTACCTACTATATTAGTACCTAAGAAGAATGGAGAATGATGAATGTGCACTGATTCTAGAGCCATTAATGAGATTACATTGAAGTATATGTTTCCTATATCGAGAATGGATGACATAATGGATTGTTTGAGTGGAGCAAAATATTTTACCAAAATTGATTTGAAAAGTGGATATCATTAGATTAGAATAAGAGAAGGTGATGAATGGAAGACTACTTTCAAGACAAAGGAAGGTTTGTATGAGTGGTTGGTTATGCCTTTTGGTTTAACTAATGCACCAAGTAATTTTATGAGGTTGATGAATGAAGTTTTGAATAATTGTATGATTGTATACTTGGATGATATTCTGATATTTAGTAAGACCAGAGAAGAGAATTTGATGCATATAAGACAACTGTTGTAGAGACTGAAAGAGGAAAAGTTGTTGATAAATCTGAAAAAAGTGTTCTTTCATGAAAGAAGAGCTTGTGTGTTTGGGTTTTGTGATTTCAACTGATGGTTTGAAGATGGATCCAGAGAAGGTTGAAGCCATACTAAGTTGGCCTACACCTAAAAATGTCACTAAGGTAAGATCATTTCATGGATTGGAAAGTTTTTACAGGAAGTTCATTAGAAATTTTAGTTCTATTTGTAATGCTATGACTGAGACAATGAGAGGAGACAAAAGAGAATTCAAATGGACACATGGAGTTGATAAGATTTTTGAAGCTTTGAAGCTGAAGGTTGCTGAATTACCCATGTTAGCATTACCTGATTTCAATAAGGTATTTCAAGTTGAATGTGATGCAAGTGGAAGTGCAATTGAAGCTGTGTTAACTCAAGAAGGTAAACTTGTTGCTTTCTTTAGTGAAAAGTTGAATGATGCAAAGAGGAAATATTTTGTCTATGATCAAGATTTCTATGCTATTGTGCAAGCTATGAAGAAATAGAGACATTATTTGATGCCAAATGAATTTGTGTTGTATACTGATCATAAGGCTTTACAGTATTTGGGTAGTCAGAATAAGTTGAATCAGAGACATATGAAATGGGTATAGTGTTTTTAGAGCTTTAAATTTGTGATTAAGCATAAGAGTGGAGTTTCCAATAGAGTTGTTGATGCATTGAGTAGAAGAAGAACATTGTTGACTGAAATGAGAATTGAGGTTCTTGGTTTTGATGACATGAAGAATTTGTATGAAAATGATCCTAATTTTTCAGAGCAGTGGAGAGTGTGTAGAGCACCTAATTCAAATCAATAAATTAAGTATGAATACTATTTTATCCAAGAAGATATGTTGTTCAAAGGTATTCAGTTGTGCATACCGAGAGGATCAATGAGAACTAACTTGGTAAAGGAGAAACATGGTAGTGGATTGGCTGGACACTTTGGTATTGATAAAATATTGAGTTTACTGAAGGAAAGGTATTTGTAGACACCTGAAAATGGACAGGCTTGTGACTTTACATTAAAAACACTAATTTTCATCTATTAATTAATGGTTTTTTAATCATTAATTAATCATCTATTTTCCTCTAAATTCATTCCCTAGAAAATCTAATCAAATTCCCAAAATTAATTAAATAATTGATTTTATTTAATTAATTAACTTTAATTGATTAATTACCGATAATTAATTAATTAAATTCAATTTCCTATAGTGTAAATTCAAATATTTAAACTTACTAATTAAATTCTTCCAATTAAATTAATTTAATTTCATTCAATAAAGAAATTCTAAATAAAAAAGAATTCAATTATCTCACATGTTGAAAACATGAATTAAATAAATGAATTAAATATTCATTTATCTTCAAAGAGATAACTCCAATCAGATCACATGGGTTACTCCACCCATCTCTCCAGTCCACATGGGTAACTTCACCCACCTCTCCAGTCCACATGGGTGACTTCACCCACCTCTTCAGTTCAAAAAGGTAACTCACAATTAGCTCTTCAATCAACCAAACTCTGTCTGCTCTATAAAAATTGAAGAGGTGGAGTTTACTGATGGCTTCTCCAGTTCCCTTTGATCTCAACCGTTCATCTCCTTATCTCTAGGATTGATCTCAACCATTCATTTCATCCCCTATTCCTATATAATAAACCCTTCATAGCCATTTGAAGGATACAGGATTTCAAGCTCTCGTGCGCCATTACTATGTTAGTTTGGTTCTAGTATTCAAGCCATCTTGCAATCACACACTTGTTTCAATTAGAAAATTCTTGACACTTCTCAAGTCATAGACGTTGCCCACACCAATACTGAGCATCAAGAACAACATTTCAAAAGGAGCAGAGAGAGACAATAGAAGCTTCAAGCACTTTGGGGTTTGCATTCATTTTTTTCCTTTCATTGCTTGTATATTTTATTGGTTACATTTTAAGTTATTCATTTTAGTAGTTCTTGTGTGTTTGATTTATATCATTTTTAATACCTTTTTTACTAACCCTTTCCTTTGGAAAGCTTGGGAACCATGGATCATGAAAAGGAGGCGTAAATTTTGGTGAGCCCGACGTGAATCAAACAACTTGATTATCTCTTGCAGATGACAAACAAAATTGATCAACCACGGTCGTACGGTTGCAAATCTCAATTTTTATTTTATTTTTATAGCTGTGTTATTTTGCAATTGTTCGTATTTTGCCACACTTGACGAAATTGTGTCACAATCAACTGGTTTAATACCGCAATCGATTGTAGGTTTCCACATTTCTTTTCTATCATCTTTTGGCTCTCTGTCTTTTCTATAGTTTGTCGCAATTAATCCACTGGTACCGCAATTAGAAGAATTGTACCACAATTAATAGATCCAGACTGCAATTGACCGATCCAGACTGCAATCAATTGTGCAATACCACAACTGAAAGTTATTTGTCACAATTGATATTTCTAAGCCACAGTTGCCTATTATTTACCGCTATTGCCTATGCATTACCGCAATCGCTTGCAAAATTGCTCTTTAGGGCCATATTCTTTATCTTGCAATCTAAAAACCTGATACTTTCTTTATTTTTCTGTAGGGCAACGAGTTCCCATGAACAGGAAGGGTAAGTTGTTGGTGAGTATCATTCATTGTTTCAAAGTTACACATATTCTCATTTTGCAAAACTCCTTTTGATACTAACTTGTTTAAACAAAACAAACTAAAAGGAATTCACTTGTCAATTTGGGTTTAAAAAGAATAGTGTTTGTTAAACATCTCACATCTCACATTTCAGATTTGGGCTTAAAATTGACGTGGGGACTAAAGTTGAACAAGGCAAAAAATTCTCTCAATTTGATGCATTAAAATTGAACAAGCAATCAAACACCTACTTTTGGGCTTAAAATTGAACACTTTTGCTTGTATGGTGGTGTAGCTTAGTTCACATTTCAAACTTTTGGAGCTTAATCAATTTACCTTGTGTCTTGAGTTTTGTGTGCACTTGCACAAACTGTTAGATAAGAAACCTTTATTTTTTTAGAAAGGCATGTCTGGGGAATGTGCTTCTTCCTCGGAGAACGACCTTAAACTGGTAATCCTTTCGATTGGTATATAAACAAGGCGTGAACCAAAGTTTTGTCTTATCTAGCCAAGCTTGGGTGAGGTGTGTTGGTGATAGTCTAGATTGGGTGAATATCCCTAAGGAGCCAACATGATCAACTAGGCTCCTAAGTGAGTCACACACATACAAACCAATTAAAGAGACACCATGGACCCTTACTACAACCTTGATTAATTAGAGGCCAACCCGTTTTACCTCCAAATAGGTACCTTATTATAGTGCAAGGGGTTGTGGAATTTCCCCCCAAGATTCCCAACATATGTGTCCCATGGTATTTGTGTAGTGAAAGAGATCTTCACTACATAGCAACAATACTTGGAAATGGCAAAAACATGGGCACCTACGTCGTGGACCTTCGTGTCCTAGTAGCGTGATAATTTTTGTGTGAGCTAACAGACATTCAAGCATTGGGCCTATAACATTGTATTCTGAAGCCATTGACCTAGATTAATCTGACTGTTCATTGTTGAGACCTTGTGATAACCTTGCAACTTGAAAAAGTTGTAGAACATACACATTTTTAGTCTTCATTATTCAAAACATAGTGTCTATCATTCTTGTTCCTTTGATCAGTTTCTGAAAATGCAAAACAAAACAACCAAACTGTCAAAATGAGTCAAATGTGTTAAAATTCTAGGGTTGTCAACATCAATTGTCTTACAAATCAGAAGCATTGTTCCAAAAATATCAAAATTTTCAAGCAGTGATACCCCTCTTTTAGTCTTTTTAAGACTGTTTCTCATTTACCACAATTGCCTGTATTGTGCCACAATTGAAGGAAGTCTACCGTAGCAAACTTGTTTATTGTCACAATTGTCTTGTTTATTACAACAATTGGTGATAAACTACCACAATTGACCATTTCCTTTACCATAATCGGTGGAGTTGTACTGTAATTGACCAGAGATACTTTATTCCTATTTTGACCTAAAAACCTTGAGATAACTTTTAATTTGGTTTCCAAAACTAGTGTCTATCCCAGGAAAAGGTGAAGAATGTTGTGTGAATCTCTAAACATTAAAGATCATCCCTTCTTTGTAAAGCATGATTATTATCAAAAACATTGTTAGTTCAAAAGCTCAGACTTGAAATACCTTGATCTCATCATATCAAACATCATCATCTTTATCAAAGTGAATTTGTCCCAGACAAATGTCAACAAATCTTATCTTTTTATCATCACCACTTTGAGATCAAGCTATATCAAAATCTGTCCTTAGAATTACCCTTGTCCAAAACATAACTTGGACTTCCTTAGAAAGGATTTTCTTCCTTATTTGCTTTATATCACTTGTTTTAGTTACAAAACCTGGACCACACTGTGTCTCAAACACCTCATGGAGAACCTTACACAAGGTCTAAGGCTAGAAAAAAACCTAATGAGTCATATATCAACAGATTTCCCGCTTGGGAAATAGAGCAAGAGAATGATCCCTTCGTGAATACCAGTTCTTCTCTATTCATTGAAAAACCCCGTGGGGCAGCCTTTTTCCAAGATATCATAGAAGTAGAGCTTGAAGATGTGGATCTAGATGCTTACTCCACAAAAGTAGTTGACGTTGTTGTAGAGAGGAACCCTGAAAATTACTTAGCCATGCTAATAAAGAAGGGAGTTAAGCTCCCCGCTGAACTTAGTGTATCAACCATATGGCCTAAAAACACTCTCTCAGGTCAAAACACTACTCAGCCTCCTTAGATATTGCCTGTTGTGTCTCAAATATTTCCACCACTGGTATTACCCACATTGACACATATGATACCCAGTCAAACCAATGACATGACCCAGGCTAGCACATCTTCCACTCAAAGCATGACAAGCTCGCAACTAAGTGCACCCATGGTCACTAGTATGCCTCCACCTTTGGTCTCATGGCTAGGACAATCAAGCTCTCATGCTATGCCTTCCATCCCACCAAACACCAACTGTTCTAAAACTATGCCACTACTTTAGTCAATTCACACTAGTCTTGGGATCAACACCTCATGCGCACAGGGATCCATCTTTACAGGTACAACTTATAGTCAATTCCCACCCAAGGCTACCTCTTTGCCCATTTTGACATCAATTCAACCTCCGCAGCAGCAACCCCAGCTTTAGTTACCTCAATCCCAACCCTCGCAATAGCAATCCCAGCTTTAGTTGCCTCAATTCCAACCCCCACAATAGCAACCCCAGCTTCAGTTGCCTTGAATCTCACCCCTGCAATAGCAACCCCATCTTCACTTGCCTCAATTCCAACCTCAGCAGCAGCAATATCAACCCTAGCAGTATCAACCCCAATTCCAATCACCACAGGAAATGAATCAAAACCCACCATGGGCTACTCATGTGCCATCATTTCCAAATCACTCAATGGGAAATCAATATCAAGTCCACAAGATGAAATCCTATGTTCCTACTCAAGGGACACAAAGTCATAGCCTCATACCCACTATAGCATAGAGGAACGCCCTCACACACCAACCTCTATATCAAACGGACATGTTAATGCAACAAATGCAAACCCTTCAAACCCAAATGGTGGATATGCAAAGTTAGGGGAAAAATAAATCCTACACCATAGAGGATTTATACCCATACCCTTTTGAACATTCTCTCCACATATCTCTGTTCCCAAATCACTTCGGGGTACCAAAATTTGACAAATACAGGGGTAATACCAACCCTATTGAACATATCCAAGATTTTTTTGCTAGTTGCGTTGAAGTCACCCATGATGAGACATATTTAATGTGACTTTTCCCATAAATCTTGGTCAGACCAGCAATGGAATGGTTCTCGCATTTACCTCATGGCATTTAGTCTTGGGGTGAACTAGCTGAAAAGTTCATAGCTCACTTCCATCATAACATCAAGCGCAAGGTCAGCATCAAGGACCTTTGTGATATCAAACAGAAGGATGGAGAGTCTTTTGTGAAGTTCCTATAGAGATGGAGGAATACAAAAAACCACATAACATATGATGTGCCTGAAAAATACTTGATAGTCATGTTTATTGACAATCTAATTCCAGACATGTCATTTACAACAAAGTTATAGTTAGCTCTGAACTTCACACAAATCATCGAACAAGGAGTTTGTTGTGAGAAGAACTTAGTCAAACAAGGAATCCTTGCAGATCCCACACAAATGAATACAAACAAAATGCAATAGACAAAGCTAAGCGGTGGAACAAAAACAAAAATTTCACTAGCAATGGTGTCATTAATGTGAAGATAGTCAACTATGCACAACCTAAGGTGTCACTACAAGGCACACCTGTGGCCAACCAAAAACCCACAAGGCCCACTCAAAAAGCATACACCTAAAACCAACCTCCTCCTATACAAGCGGTCGCTGGGTCAAACAGTCAACAATAGAATCAACGCAGACCATGGTTTCAATTCCAACAATGAGATTTCACACCATTGGGAGAGCTGATAGAATCAGCTTTACGCAAGTTGATACAATCAAACACTATCACTCTCCCAGAAATCAGGGACTTTGAACAGGATGAAAAAAAACCAAGGTGGTATAATGACAAAGATTTCTACGAGTTTCATCAAGTGAAAGGGCATAAAATGTCTAACTATTACCAATTGAAACACGCTATCCAAGATTTGATTGACACAAGGGTCATCGATGTAAAAAATACCCAAACCAAAGGCATGACTGATCACACTATCTTCAATGATACCTTTCATGATCACAATAAGGGAAAATCCTCCAGGTCTGGTGGACAAGAAAAACAAGTTAACTATACATATGTCAATAGTGATAATGTTATCAATTGCCTCAATCCTTCAGATAGTTGTTTGGCTACTATCACTATCAAAGACCTAGGTAACAAATGTGTTGTAACAACATATCATGCCAGAGTCATCTTGCAAGGAGTACCATCCTCACCTACTGTATCTGTCAATCCTAAAGCAAACTCAGATCCACAGCCCAACATAGTGGATCAACTAAAGTGCACACCTACCCAGATCTCCATGTTTGACCTATTGCGCATATCTCCACAGCACAAACTAGCACTTGACCAAGCCCTTCAGAATGTAGCTGTCCCAAGGGACATAACACCTGAGAGCTTCCAAACAATGGTTAATCATATAGCTACTAACAAACATGCCACATTCACGAACCGTGATGTGCTGCTACATAAACCCCTGCATAATGATCCTTTACACTTACTGGTCCAGGTCCACAAAAGTGCTATCCATAGGGCCCTTGTTGATGGTGGATCTGGGTTAAATATCTGTACTCTAAAGTTAATTAAGCAACTAAGCTATTCAGAATCAAGCATTGATGTCACAAGGAGGATAAATATCAGAGCTTATGATGAAGAGGAAAGGTCCTCTAAAGGTATTATCATTCTACCTATCCGTATCAGTCCAGTGGTCAAAAACACTCCCTTCCAAATCCTAGACCTTGATTTGGGATACAACATGCTACTAGGGAGACCTAGATACATGAAATGTAATTCGTACCTTTGATGTACCATCAATGCATCAAGTTTCCACACCAGGGAGAGGAAATCATCGTAGAGGGAGATCCCAATCCTTTTCAATATTGCAATGTTGTCCAAATCAGCACTGATAACCAAGTACCCTCAAACCAAGATGCAAGCATCTCATCCTCCTCAGATTCAACTCCCAAGGATGTAACACAGATAGCAAAAAAGATAGCATTAACCAAGATGCAAGTATCCCCTCCTCTTCAGATTCAAATCTTAGGGATGTCACTCAGAAAGTAGGCAAAATATCCATCACCAACAAAGGCTATGGTGAGTACAGATGTGAAGAGGCTTTCACCATCATGCACATTCCTTAGAGCCCAAGAACTTATGGCATGCCACAACCTATTATTACAATAGAAACTTTGTAGCCTATTCTATTCAGATGTCTGCCCACAACCTTTGTCACATGGGGAGACATAGCAGAAGAAAAGGAATTTGAACAAGATATCAGCACATGGTTATACCAAGACCCACAAGAGACCATCAGACAAACCCTTCCCCTGTCAAACTATGGTAATGGTTATACAATGTTACAAAGATTTAGGTATGATGGTACAACCGGGTTGGGGGAAAGACAACAAGGCATAATGGAATTGTCTCTCCCACCAACCCAGAGAAACACAAGAGGGTTGGGCTATGGACAACAAAGAACCAGTCATGTGATCCAAGATGTCCAAGTCGATCAGGAACAAATAGCAGAGATGCACTAGGGGTACAACACAGAACATGTCTTGATAAGAAACATACTAGCATAGTTGTTGCCCATCAAAGAGGGAACCACATAAACTTGAATAGACCTCCACAGAACAATTGACGATAACCAAGGAAGTGGGACATTTGACAAGCATTCTATTGAGACTGACTCCCATAAGTATGAGTGGAGATCCTTTCACGACTCTGAACCATCGATCCTAGATTATTCCCCTTGGTCAGACACTATCATAAACCTAGAAGACTTATTTGACCAACTATCCATTATCAAATAGCCCTGCATTGATAAGCATTTCATCTATCAAACCTCAAGTGGTGCATCCACATCATAGTCTAGTTTTGTAGGAACCATATCTGTAGTCCCTTTTAGTTAACCAGAGTCAAACAACCATGAAAGAATCTGTCTTTTACACCCAGAGCTAATAGAGTGGGATCAACAAGGACCCCCTAATTTTGATGTCTTTGAGAATGATGAGGCTATTTCTGATTTCATGGGACTTAGGGAAGGTATTCCCTCAGGAGACCACAAGGAAGGCTTCTCCATTGACCTTGACAGAGTGGCATATTTTGGGGAGGCAGTTCCTCTTTCCAGTCCACAAAATAAAAAAAAACAAAAGAGTGATAAAAAGCTAAAACAAGATGTATCTTCTAGCAAAAACCTCACTGAGGTGCTACAAGATGGAAAGAAGGAACTCCTCCCCCTGACAAAGGAGAAATCAGCATTACTAGCAGAAGAAATGGAGGAAGTCAATTTGGGAGATGAAAAGAACCCAAATAACATATGCTTGGAAAAATCACTCACCCTTGAGGAGAGAGAATAATTTATTAGCTTCTTCAAAGAAAGGATGATCAATTTTGCATGGTCCTACTCAGATATGCCAGGGTTAGATCCAGAGCTAGTATTACATCATCTCCCGTTGCTACCCAACGCCAAACCTGTCAAGCAAAATCTAAGAAAGATATATCCCCATATTGCATTGCTAGTTAAGGCAGAGTTGAAGAAGCTCCTAGATGCTAAGTTCATAAGACCTATACCATACACAGACTGGATATCTAACTTGGTACTAGTTACAATGCACAGTGGTCAGATACAGATTTGCACAGACTTCAAGGATCTCAACATAGCTTGTCCCAAAGATGACTTTCCTTTACCCAACATTGATATGATAGTAGCTCTAACTGCTAGGCATCAAATTCTATCACTCATGGATGTCTTTTCAAGGTATAATCAGATCAGGATCACACCAGAGGACCAACATAAAATAGCTTTCACATGTCCTTGGGGCACTTACTGTTGGAACATCATGCCATTTGGTCTCAAGAATGTTGGCGTGACATATCAAAGGGCTATGACAACAATATTTCATGATCTCATCCACAAAACAATGGAAGACTATGTGGATGGCATACTAGCAAGGTCAATGCTTTACAAGGATCATCTACAAGTATTGGGACCAATCTTTGACAGAATGCAGGAATTCAAGGTCTGTCTACACCTAAAGAAATGTGCATTCGATGTCACAACAGGAAAGATACTAGGGTTCATAGTGTCACATAGAGGAATCAAAGTAGACCCAGTGAAATTCAAAGCAATTTTGGACATGCATCCACCATCAAACCTGAGGCAACTAAGAGGGTTACAAGGAAGGCTCCTATCAATCAGGCACTTCATAGCTCAGCTAGCAGACAAGTGTCATCCATTCCAACATCTATTTCACAAAGACATCAAATTCATATGGACAGAGCAATGTGAACAAGAATTACAAATATTCAAGGACAACCATCTCAAGTCTCCTATATTGGTGCCACCAATCCAAGGTAGACCATTACTTCTATATATCTCAGTAATGGAGTCAGCATTAGGTGTTCTCTTGGCACAACATGATGACATAGGTAACGAGAGGGTCATCTACTATCTAAGAAGAACATTGGTTGGATATGAGATCAAATATACGCCAATTGATAATTCATGCCTTGCGGTTGTCTTCAATTGCCAAAAGCTGAGACATTATATGTTGAGTCACCAAACAAATTTGATCACACATATTGATCCTTTAAAGTACCTCCTAAGAAAAGCAACGCTCACTGGACAACTGGCGAAGTGGGTAATGATCTTGAGTGAGTTTTACATTGATTACATAGACAGAAAGGCCATCAAAGGGAAAGTGATCGCAGATCAACTAGTAGAGGTGCCCATTCCAGACCATTAACCTATTATTTCTGACTTTCCTGACAAATATATTATGACACTACAACTAGCAATCGAGGTATGGCAACTCTATTTTGATGGGTCGTGCATGAACCATGGTGTGGGGGCAAGGATAGTGCTTATCACTCCAGATCATGATACAATTCTGAAGTCTTTCAGACTCAACTTCCCATGCACAAACAACATAGCAGAATATGAAGCACTGGTCATCGGTTTAAAGATAGCGATTCAATGGAGAATCAAGAACCTTAAAGTCTTTGGAGATTTGTAGTTGATCATTATTCAAGTCAACAATGATTATACAACCAAAGATGAGAAGCTCATACCATACAAAGCATAGATGGAAACACTACACACCAAATTCCATTACATCTTCTTTGAGAAAGTCCCACGAGCACAGAACAAAGCTGCAAACGTGATGGGTACCATAGCATCATTGATTGATATGCCAAGAAATGAAGCAAGATTCTAGTTTCTAGTAGAGAAACTCTTAGTCCCATCACATTAAGCATCCATCACAGAATTAGTCTATGTCCTTGTTGGTCCTGAAAACCCATGGTACCAAGATGTCTATAACTACCTCCAAAATAGTGTCTTACCTCCCTACTTGTCTAGGAACCAGAGAAAGTCCATCATCCACCAAGCCTCTAGGTATACCATCCTCTCAACTACTTTATATAGATGAAGTCTAGATGGAATGCTACTATGATGTCTCACTTCCACGAAATCCCAGAAAGCTTTGTATGAGATACATGAAGGAATTTGTGGAACCCATGGAGGTGGCAATAGCTTAGCTAAGAAGATCATCCACATGGGATACTATTGGCCCACAATAGAGACAGATGCACACAAACATGTACAAAGGTGTAGAAAATGTCAGATTCATGGAGACCTCATCCATGCACCAACCCAGGAACTAAATCCTATCACATCACCATTGCCATTTTCCATGTGGGGATTTGACCTAGTGGGAAAAATTACACCTTCTTCAGCAAATGGACACAAATACATCATAGCAGCAATAGAGTACTTCACCAAGTGGATGGAAGTAATTCTGCTCACTTACATAACTAGAAATCAAATAGCAATGTTCATACCTAACCACATTATCTGTCGATACGGGATCCCTCAAACTATCCTGACAGATCACGGTACACCTTTTTAGAACAAGGAGGTTGAAGAGCTATGCGAACAGCTCCATATCAAACAAGGGTTCTCCTCATTTTATTATCCTCAAAGGAATGGACAAATCAAAGCTACAAACAAAAAAATCTTGAAAATCCTGAAGAAAATAGTGAACGAATCAGGGTGAGACTGGCATTTACAGCTTAGTCCTGCATTATGGACATACATAACTAGTGTGAGAACACCTACAAGAGCCACTCCTTTCTCCCTAGTCTATGGATCAGAGGTGGTATTACCCCTCAAAGTAGAAATACTATCCCTAAGGATATCTTTGAAGAACCTGATTACAGTTGAGGACTACAGAGTAGCAAGGCTCAATGAACTAGAGTTACTAGATGAAAGAAGATAGCATGTCTTCAACCACTTACAAGGCTATCAAAATCGCCTTAGAAGAAACTATCACAAGAAGCTGGAGCCATGAACATTTGAGGTAGGAGACCTTGTCATCATTGAAAATCAAAAGAACCAAGCAGAGCGAGTCAAACCTGGAAAGTTTGAGCCTAACTAGCTAGGCCCATTTGTCATTATCAGCTCTACTCAAAGTGGGTCATTCATACTAGCGACACCAGAAGGAGATCAGCTCCCTAAATACATCAACAACATGTACCTTAAGAGGTTCTACCCTTGAGGTCTCTATGGTTAAGGCACCTATCTAGATATCCAAAAAATACCAAAAAAAAATCAAAAAATACAAAATGTTACCTTAGTGAAAACCTGGCAAACAGGTATCTTGGCAACAACAAAAAAATAAAATAAAAATGCAAAAAAGTAAAGAGAAACAGAATTTCTCTCTTAGTGAAAACCTAGTAAATAGGTACTATTGAGTAGGTACCTTGGTGAAAACCTGGCAAACAGGTGCCAAGTGTTCAAATCCAGCTTCACCATCAATGAACTCCAAAAGCTTGAGCACATTTCAAATGCAAGACTGACTACCTGAGCTATATCCAGAAGCACATTCCCCTCTGAGAACCAAGTACTTACCCATGGTTTATTACTGGTCCACCAGACTAGGGGGAAATTCTAAATGTCTTGAAAAAATCCAAAAAATTGAAAAACTCATCAAAAATCCTTAAAAGTTCAAAATGTTCTGAGAAAATCAATCTTCATCAAAAAAATTCAAAAAATTGCAAAATCCCAAGCAATAAAACCAACTTAGTTTTCAAGAGAGAAAAGGGCGATCATGCCCAGTCAATCAATGTCACAATCATGAGCTTTGCAAACTAGCATTAGTCCCATCTGACATAGCTTGATCAGCTTCTAAAATGATCAAATCAATCTATCAATTGTCACAATCATGAGCTTTGCGAACCAACATTGGGCCCATCTAACACAGCTTGATCAGCTACCAACATGATCAAAGCAATTAATCAATCAAATCATATCAATCATCTTACATAGTGATGGATATGCTCAAACCGGACAAGTCAGTCTTATATGAGTAATCTATTACTGAAATGAGACACACTCAAGCAATCAAGACAATCAAGCCTATCCAAAGAGTTGAGCCAATCAAGAGAATCCAACTGCATCAAGGAACCACCCAAAATTTTTGACTAGGTTAGTCAAGTTGGTCAGATGTCAGTCTATATTGTGCGGTTATGTTCTTACGCTACTCCAGGATCTACCATGTGAGGAGAGTAGCTATGATAGATCATGACTTATTTTCTTTGATTGTTGTCTGTTGAATGTTCACTTTGATTTTAGGGCCATGATGATTTAGGATAAATGTGGTAGGTGGTCACTTATCTGGCAGCTGTGTAGTTCCACGATCTAAGCTTAACCCTGGGAAAGAATTGGACATTCCTTCTCTTTTATTTTCTTGTTTGGTTTATAGAATCAAGAGGTTGTGGCGCTATTCAGATGGACTTTGAGTGTTTTGGAGTTCTATCTTGGTTTCTATGGTATTTTCCTTTATTTTGCAATCAAGAGCTCATGATGCTATCCAGATGGAGTCTAGGGGCATAGGAGTTCTATCTTGTTTTCTTTGGCTTTCCCTTTCAGAATCAAGAGCTCGTGGTGTTATCCAGATAGACTCTGGGTGCATAGGAGTTTTATCTTGGTTTCTTTGTTTCAAGTTTTTTCAGAGGACAAAGGGGTATCCAGATGGTCAATAGCTGGGTGCTTTTGGCTCTCTTTCTTTTCAAATAAGGAACATAGCTGAACCCAGATGGTCAATATTTGGGTGCACTAGGTTCTCTTTCTATTCAATCTCTCTACTCCTTCCGCTTATCAAGAGGTCATGGTAGTATCCAGGTGGTACGTGATCTGGATACATTGGACTCTCTTCAAAATTTTAGAAAATACAAAAAAAGATGCAATGATGACAAATATTGGAAAAAGGGGCAGCGACTTGGGACACTCATCCTTCCTATCAATTCATATCTATCAAAAAAGAAAAATCATTTCTATCATTCCATTCTATTAGATCAATCTCAGAGAGCATCTATCCAAACTAACTTCCTTCTAATTAACACATGCATTACTCACATATTTTGTGCATAAATAGATTGCATTCATTCCATTTAAGTGCATCATAAAATGAAAAAAACATAGTAGTTACATACATGATAAGTCATAAAATCACACGCATCCATAAAACATCTCATATAAACGTGCATTTCATTTTCACCATCCTGCATGAACATGTCAGTATCATAGGAAAAGTAAATCATCTATATACGAGTTTGCATAATAGAATCATATTGCATATACATCTCATCATCTAAACCACCAAATCATGTAGAATAATAAATATAGCAAGTAAACCAATGCACATCATATCAAAAACACTAGCTGCATCTCATATAAATCAAACTATCTGAGTAGAATGAACGGTCGCAAGTCTAAACAAAGGAAGATAATCAACATATATATCAATAAATATTAGTGTGTTGGGATACAAAAATGGATACTACTAAGAGCATATCAAATGACATCACTACAAAAATGGTACATGATACAATATGGGATCAACATGTGCTACCCCCACCCTCGCCAGGAGGTGGACAAGGGGGTGACATATCAGAAGTTGGTCTCTGTGATGAACCAGGAGCTCCAATATCATTGCTCTATGATCGCTAGGCCCTGCTTGATCTCTGCGAAGCTGTGTAACTGGGCACCCTCTTCTCTACAGGAACTACACCCTCATAATGGTGCCTCCATTACTCGATCTCTCTCTGGGCATCATGCCCAGATCTATAGTATCAGTCAAGGACATCTCGGTGAGGACGTCCTATACACTATCAATAAATGACCAAACCTCTTGTCGAGCCTATCACTCTCTAGACTCAGCCGCTATAACCCAGGCCTCCAATGCTATAGCACGAGCATCAACGAAAGCAAGCCTAGCCTAGAGATCATGTACCTATTGTGTAAGCCACTCTAGCTCTGAGGGATCAACCTCCATACCACCCATGGCCACATCCATCTCCCCCTCCTCAGCCTTTTCTCCCAAACCCTCATCTCCCCTCCCCCTCACCACCTAGGAGTCATCATCACTCTCCAAACTCTCCTTGGTACTACTGCCAGTATTGCCACTATCGGTCAAAGAACTAGTATTTGAACTCTACTCATCTAGAGCCTCCACATCTATATCCCCAATCTCAACATCCACATCCTTAATCACTACTCTGTCCTCCTCTCTCAGAGCCAAAATAGCACCAGTCCACCTACATACTCTCCACACCAACTGGGGTGCCTCCTCCTCCATAGCCTCCTCATCCTCTAAAATGGTGCTCAAACCAACTCTCAGAGCACTAGTTTGACTATCACTCTAGCCATCTCTAGTCCTCACTCCACCACCAGCACCCCCAAGACCAGGATCATCTCCCCCATCATCTCCCCTCCCCTATCCTCCATCTCTCCGCCATCCCTACCTCCATCATGACCTCCAAATATACCTCCATCCCTCCCTCCATCTTGACCTCCCCTCCCTCATCGTACCCACCGGGCATCCTCATAATAGTTTGAGCAACAAGACGAGAGACATTTGTCAATGCAACTGGCCAGGCCTACACCCAATGAGCATCATACTATGGTGTGGTGCCTACAAAAGATCAAATTCAAGTATCAGTACCACAATAAAGAAAGATAAGGGTATAACAAAGCAGATAACCAAGTATCGAAAAGTAGAAAGGAAATTACATAAACAATCAGAAAACAAGACAAACCTTCATCTATAGTAGCCAAACGCTATGTCCATGCAATAAGAAGTAAACCTACAAAATCAGTATGGGCGGCATCAAGTGATACTATGCCACTCCAGATGGCAGAGTCTCTTGACCTACGAGAAAAGTAAGCGTATGAATTAGATACATCCTGTCACTCACCAAACTGACGCAACACCCTATCAGTGTTGTGAAAGTCAATCATATGTACATGGTCTATCACACGACCAATTAAGTATCTCCACTAACAATAGAAGGGAAGATGGATGTCCTCTCCATCCCAAATAGGGCAATCTCTATATATAGGGCCTCAAAATGAAGTAAGGAATCATGTCTAACTGATGCCACTAGTATGTCAAATTCCCCATATGAGTCTGAACAATAGCTCCATCATACATATAAACATATGGCCTATCGACAGGAAGAGCACGTGTACCAACAGGATGACATACAACAATATGCTCCCACGCCCATATCTACAGGAGGGTCGCACCATAGCTGAGCAACTTACCATTAAGGTAAGCTACATAGAACATATGAAAGTGCATGTGAGCCAACATGCATGGCCCTCAAGCATAAAAAATGCAATCCCTGACCATACTCTAAAGAACAGTACCAAAACTGATAGAAAATTCACGTTGTCGATGATCGGGGCATAAGATGCCACAAATCAGGCTTCTTAGTAAGGTAGATAATCTATCAAGGACCAAACCAAATCTAGACCATGGAATATCATACACACTAGACAATCCAAGTTGATCCCAGGGCAATCCAGAAAGCTCAGTCAAAGAAACAATACAAGATCGAGTAGCATACTCAACAAGTGCACCCTGGATTAGAAGTTGGAGGATGTGGTACACATCCTCCAATGTGACAATACACTCACCAATGGGTAACCAGAAAGTGCATGTCTCAGAATGCCAATGCTCTACAAGAGCAGAGATCGGACCCTTGTTGGTCATGATCTCTAGAATATAGCAAATCCAATACAAACCCAGGTCCCTAAGTACTGACCTCTCATCCTCCAAGAGCTGGAACCTGTATACAAGACCCGCTGGTCTTGACTCTCAACAATGCAGAATCTACCCGGTGAACTGCACACAAAAATAAATCAGAAAAATATCAGTATCAGTAATACAGGAAACTATCAGAAGTTAGAATATACAGATATCAGACAAAGAATTCAGGCAGACAGTTCAAAAAATGTGATTGTGGCAATAAACCCTACAACTTTGGTACTCTTATGTGAATGCAAAATACAACATGCAAATGTAGCACATAAACATCAATTGTGAAATTTAAACTAGTCAAGTGTGGAACACTTATCATTTGTGGTACTCAGCCTGCAATTGCTGCATTAAACCGCAATTATGGCAAAATTGCAAGCAATTGCGGCACAATAGGCAGAAAATAAAAAAATAAAAAAATTTCAAAGTAATAAATGAGGGCATTAATGACACGCAAAGTGATAAAATTCACCAGACGTCCTGTACCAGCTAGCCTCTGATAAGTATAGACTTGGTCAGATATATGTGTCACACTAGGAAGGCCTGCCATCGCAAGAAAACATGAGGAAAAAGATAGAAAACTGAAGACTTACTCACCAGGAAATCAAGAGCTCCAAGAATGCAATGTGACAAATGAATGGCTCTCTTGGCTACTTATAGGGATTTCTAGAAACCCTAATTTCACAAAAAAGTTCAATTTTTTCTTCCCAGTCTCCAAAGACTTCCACACTCAATATTAGGGGCAATATAAGGTATTTTTCAAATTAATCAACTACCCAGATTCATAAATGGCGGTTTCAACAAATTAACGCTCATGTTGAGACTTTTTGCTCAAAATTTTTGAGGGGGCATAAATACACTTACTATAGCCGGGGCAAGCTAGGGGAGAATCAAAATCAGAGAATCTTTGACACACTATGACAAGTCACATCGCATCAAAGAGGGGCAAATGTAGACACCTAAAAATGGACAGGCTTGCAACTTTACATTAAAAACACTAATTTTCATCTATTAATTAATGGTTTTTTAATCATTAATTAATCATCTATTTTCCTCTAAAGTCATTCCCCAAATCATCTAATCAAATTTCCAAAATTAATTAAATAATTAATTTTATTTAATTAATTAACCTTAATTGATTAATTACTATTAATTAATTAATTAATTAAATTAAATTTCCTATAGTTTAAATTCAAATATTTAAACTTACTAATTAAATTATTCCAATTAAATTAATTTAATTTCATTCAGTAAAGCAATTCTAAATCAAAAAGAATTCAATTATCTCACATGTTGAAAACATTAATTAAATAAATGAATTAAATATTCATTTATCTTCAAAGAGATAACTCCAATTAGATCACATGGGTTACTCCACCCATCTCTCCAGTCCACATGGGTAATTTCACCCACCTCTCCAGTCCACATGGGTGACTTCACCCACCTCTTCAGTTCAAAAATGTAACTCACAATTAACTCTTTAGTCAACCAAACTATGTCTCCTCTTTACAAATTGAAGAGGTGGAGTTTACTAATGGCTTCTCCAATTCCCTTTGATCTCAACCGTTCATCTCCCTATCTCTGGGATTGATCTCAACCCTTCATTTCATCCCCAATTCCTATATAATAAACCTTTCATAGCCATTTGAAGGATCTAGGATTTCAAGCTCTCGTGCACCATTACTATGTCATTTTGGTTCTAGCATTCAAGCCATCTTGTGATCACACACTCATTTCAATTAGCAAATTCTCAACACTTCTCAATTCATAGACGCTGCCCACACCAATACTGAGTATCAAGAACAACATTTCAAAAGGAGTAGAGAGAGACAATAGAAGGTTCAAGCACTTTGGGGTTTGCTTTCATTTGTTTTCCTTTGATTGCTTGTATATTTTATTGGTTACGTTTCAAGTTATTCATTTTAGTAGTTCTTGTGTGTTTGATTTATATCATTTGTAAAACCTTTGCTACTAACCCTTGTCTTTGGAAAGCTTGGGAACCATGGATCACGAAAAGGAGGTGTACAATATTTTTGGCCTCAGTTGTATAAGGATGTTTAGAAATTTGTGAAAAGTTGTGGAGTTTTTCAAGTTGCAAAGGGAGTGAGTCAGAATACTAGTTTGTATACACCTATTACTATTCCTGAGAAACCTTGGGGTGATATCAGCGTAGATTTTGTTCTTGGCTTACCTAGGATAGAAAGAGGTGACGATTCTATATTTGTTGTTGTGGATAGATTTTCTAAGATGAAACATTTCATACCATGTAAGAAAACATTAGATGCAGTACATATAGTAGATCTTTTCGTTAAGGAAATTGTCAGATTGCATGGATTACCAAAGAGAGTCATTTCTGACTGAGACAGTAAGTTTGTTAGCTATTTTTGGAGAACTTTTTGGAAGAAGATGGATACTAAGTTAAAGTTTAGTTCTACATTTTATCCATAGACTGATGGACAAACAGAGGTTGTAAATTGAAGTTTGGGTAATTTGTTGAGATGCTTAGTTGGAGACACACCAAGTAGTTATGATTTGATGTTGGCACAAGCAGAATTTGCATATAACAGTTCAATAAATAGAAGCACTAGAAAGACACCTTTTGAGATTGTTCATGGCACACAACCGAGAGGTATATCAGATTTGAGAGATATTGTTGGAGAAGAGAAAAGAAGTGCTGAATCATAAGAATTTGCAGAATTTATGAAGACATTGCATAAAGATGTAAAACAAAAGCTGGAAAAGAGTAATCAAAAGTACAAAGAAAGTGCAGACAAATCAAGAATATAAAAAACATTTGAATATGGTGATGTAGCGATGGTTCATTTGAATAAAGGTAGATTTCCTATTGGAACATATGGTAAACTGAAGATGAATAAATTAGGTCCTTGCAAAATACTTAGAAGGTTTGACAGTGGAAATGCTTACAATGTTGAATTACCTGATGACATGGATATATCACCTATATTCAATATTTCAAACTTGTATGAATATCATGAACCTGATGAAGAAATAATAGTACCAAGTGATTATTCTAAGAAGCAGATAGAGGAAGTTGAGAAGATTTTGAAATAAAGAATTGACAGAAGTACAAGAGAGAAGGAATACATGGAGTGTCTGGTAAAATGGAAGAATAGACCAATTGAGGACTCATCTTGGATTTATCAATCTAAGATGGATTAATTTTAGGTTGGACTTGATACATGATTTGGGGAATCATTTCTATTTACCCTAGGTGTCTGATGCAGGAGCATCTTGGGTCATTGGCAATCCTGCTCAACCAAAAAGATGTTTGCTTTAGCTCTTTAGTTTATTCTCTGTCGCTCGGGTTCTGTTGCTTGGGCATGCTTGTCTCTGTCGCTCAGGTCTTGTTTCTCGGGTAATGTTTGTTTCCTTTTGTTTGGTCATGCTTTACTGATAGGTTTTGGTGATGTCTTTACCGACGGGTTCTCTGATGCTCGGTTGTGCTTTATCGACGAGTTGCTAATTTTCGATAACCATCTGCCTGAGACATTTATTTTGGGAGTTGGATCATTGGCCAACTTATTCATTCAATTTCCATTGCTGAGTTGATTTGGGATCTCCCATTGGGATCTGTGTGGACCTAAATCTAGGTCTCTCTTTTTATTTGAGCATCGACTTCCTTGTTGGACTCTTGTATATATTTGGTTGTATGTTCTTAGTTTTGGAATGAATCTGAGAGCAAGAAAGAAAATGTTTAGATATTGAGATCAAACATCTATGATCTCTGTTGTGTGAAGATATTATTGTAATTCATTGAATATATGGCCGAAACTAGGAAGGCCTTACAGCCTGGCATGTAATGATTTTGACCAAGTTAATATAAAGGATCACTGTATTTTCTTCTCTCACTGTGTTCTTTCCACGTTGTTGGAAAGGTTGGTTGGTTTTGGGTGTGCCCTAGGCCCCATCATCATCCTAACTTGCATCATGCTCCCTTGTAATTATAAAAGGGAAATCAAGGCTATGTGAACAAAGGAGGATATGCAATACAATACTAGTGCCTCTTCGGAGTTTTTTTGCAGTGGAATATTTCTTATGAATTCAATTTATTTGTAATTTTCATTGAAGTGACTAAGGACTGCTTACATTCTTGCATGATAAGGTGCTTTCTACTATTTTGGTTTGAATATTAGATCATTTAAAGGAAAATTTATTTATATAATTTTTTTAGTTGGTCCTCTCACGAAGAGGTCAAATTCAAATAGGCAAGTTATAATAACAAAGATAACTCAACTATGTATAAAGAATTGAACAATGGGAAAATTTATATAAGTGGTAGATTTAAAAACTATCTTGTAGAGGTATGCATTAATATTTAAATAAGGAATGACTTTTTTTCCCAAGGAAGGATAAGGCACTGATCATTTAACACTATTAAAATCTCAAATTCAATTATTTAACAGAAGAAGAAAAAGTAGTAGGAGAAGTAGAATATAGAAGTACACTTAGAAGTTATATTGTTTCATCTCAAACCATTCATGCCATTCTGAAATATATGAAGTAGAAATTAAAGGTAGAATATTGGGAGATCAAATATGCTTAAATTAGTATAGGTCTAGAAGAAATAGAAGTGCAAGCGAGTTTGGTTATCTTAATCAATCGTGTTCATTGGCCAAGTTAGTTGTAGAACATGATCATAAACCTTGGTATAGTCTTAGGGTTTTACAATTTGTTGATTTTGGAACCAACATATTGGGAACTTTGTTGGGGAATTGAATAAAAATGATTGTTGAAACATAATCCAGAATCTTTGGCATTGAATCAAGAAAATTGAGATTTCCCCATTCGAGTCACACAACCAACAGATTGGAGAATCTTCTAGGAATTGAATAAAAAATATTGTTAAAACATAATCCATAATATTTGGCATTAAATTGAGATAGTTGGGATTTCCCCATCTAAGTCACACAACCAACAGATCAAAAACTTTGCTAGGGAAGATCAAAAAATAAATTTTCCGGAGGAAAGAATCTAGGAAATTTCACAATTATTCCTCTTGATAGAGAGGTGGTGACTCTGATCAAAACAAAAATATAGAAGTATATGAATGAAATTAAAATAACTTGTGAAGCTAAAAGAACTGGTCATATAAATTTGAGTTTACAGTTCTCATAAAACTAACCTTGTATGTTTGGTAGAAGGTCATTAAAGAAAGGACATCCCAGTGAACCCTTGGAATTAAATTAGAAAAGGAACAACACTAAGAAATACAAGAAAAATAAAAAATATCGTAGCCTTCCAAGTAGCCCAATGGGATTTGAAAAGAAAAGAAGGTTTCCAGATAGAGAATGTGAGCCTAACAAAAAATTCTTCAAGGACTTTATCAATAATGAAGATTTTTCCCTCACAATCAGAGAAATAAATTCAGAAACAATATGAAGAAAAAATGAAGTTAAATCATGCAAATAAGGCCTATGAAGAAAGGATGCGTAGAATGAAATGAGAGGAATCTCATCATAATTTTATCAAATAAAGAACACTAAATGTGCCTCTTGGTTTTGATTCTCTGGGAACATCAAGTAGGCACTCTAAGGATGCTTAGATGAACAAATGGAGCGAACCGAACAATAATTTCAAGGCCAACTATAGTATTTTATTGCCACAATACATAAGATGGAACTGATTGAACAAAATCAGGAATTAACCCAAAAAATATTAAATATTATATCTAGATTGGGCATACCAAGTAACTGTAACATATCAACAAATGAAGATTTAAAATGCAAAGAATAAATAACTACTTTTATTAAGGAGAGGTGAAACATTCAACGAGTTGGAGATTGAATTTTATTAATAAATGGTTAATTATTCTTGACTTTTGGAATAGGAAAATAAATAGGATTTTATAAAATATTGTAGCGGTTTGAAACAATCCCTTGTAATTTAAAATAGAAATAAAGACCTAGTGAAAAAAGGAGGATATGTGATACAATACTAGTGCCTCTTCAGAGTTTTGTGGCAGTGGAATATTTCTTATGAATTCAATTTATTTATAATTTTAGTTCAAGTGACTAAGGATTATTTTCATTCTTGCATGATAAGGTGATTTATGCTATTTTGGTTTGAATATCAAGTATATGTAAGATCATTTAAAGGAAAATTTCTTTATATAATGTGTTTAGTTGGTCCTCTCAAGAAGAGGTTAAATTCAAATAGGCAAGTTATAATAACATAGATAACTCAACTGCATTTAAAGAATTGAACAATGTACAAATTTACACAAGTGGTAGATTTAAAAAATGTCTTGTAGAGATATGCATTAAGATTTAAATAGGGAATGACTTTGTTTCCCAAGGAAGGATAAGGCACTAATCATTTAACACTATTAAAATCTCAGATTCAATTATTTAATAGAAGAAGAAAAAGTAGAAATAGGAGAAGTAGAAGATAAGAGTAATATTAGAAGTTAGATTGCTCTATCTGAGACCATTCATGTCATTCTGAAATAGATGAAGTAGAAATTGAAGGTAGAATATTGGGAGATTAGATCTGCTTAAATTAGTATACAGGTAAACCTACCTTGGTCTAGCAGAGCCATAATTGCAAGGGAGTTTGATTATCTCAATCAATCATGTTCATTGGCCAAGTTAGTTGTAGAAAATGGTAATAGACCTTGGCATAGTCTTAGGGTTTTACAAATTTTTGATTAGGGAACCAAAAACTTGGTGACTCTATTGGGGAATTGAATAAAAAATATTGTTGAAACATAATCCAGAATATTTGGCATTGAATCAAGACAGTTGAGATTGGCCCATCCGAGTCACACAACCAACAAATTGGTGACTCTTCTAGGGAATTGAATAAAAAATATTATTGAAACATAGTCCATAACCTTTGGCATTGAATGTAGACAATTGATATTTCTCCATCCGAGTCACATAACCCATAGATTGGAAACTCTGTTGGGGAATATCAAAAAGAACATTGTTGGTGGAAAGAATCCAGGAAATTTCACAATTATTCCTCTTGACAAAGAGGCGACGAATCTAACAAAAAAAAACTATACAAGTATATGAATGGAATTAAAATCACTTGTGAATCTAAAAGAACCAGTCATAGAAATTTGAGTTTACAGTTCTCAAAAAATAGCCTTGTATGTTTGGTCTAAGGTAATTAAAGCAAGGACATCCCATTTAACCCTTGGAATTGAATCACAAAAGGAACAACACTAAAAAAGACAATAAAAAGAAAAAAATATTGCAGCCTTCCAAGAAGCCCAATGGGATTGGAAAAGGAAAGCAGGTTTCCAAATAGAGAATGTGAACCTAACGATAAATTCTTCAAGGAATTTATCAATAATGAAGATTTTCCCTCATAATCAGAGAGATATTCAAAAATAATATGAATAAAAAATGATCTTAAATCATACAAATAAGGCCTATGAAGAAAGGATGCATAGAATGAAATGAGAGGAATCTCGTTGTAATTTTAGCAAACAAAGAACACTAAATGCCCCTCCCAGTTTTGAATCTCCAAGAACATCAAGTAGGCACTCTGAGAATACTCAAAATAATGCACCCAACTTAGATGAACAAAGGGGGTGCACTGAACAACAATTTCAAGACCTGTTATAGGATTTTCTTGCCACAATACATAAGTTGTAACTAATTGAACAAAATCAGGAATTAAACCAAAAAACATTAAATATTATATCAAGATTGGGAATACCAAGTAATGATAACATATCAATAAATTAAGACATCAACACTACCCCTACACATCAATGACTACAAGGACATGCTTCTCAAAGATCTAATGAAGAAAGGAGAAGGCCTGTTCATATAGACATGTCAAGGAGGGAAAATAAAGGACCACCTCAGCCTAGGAAATTTTTTCCTACGGGAGAAATGGGTGAAAATAAATAGGGTTTCAATAGACCTTGAAAAAATACTTTATATGAAGGATATAACCAAAATATCATGCAGGGTAGATATCCACAATATTAGCCAAATCCTCTTGATAATCAATATCCTCAATTTCAGAAAAGACCATACCAATATGATCCTCATGGATAAAAATTCCCTCATGCTCATTACCAATCACACAGACAACTGTTGGAATTATATTGGAATGATGTACTAAGAGGGGAGGGGTGAATCAGTACCTCTAAAAATTTTCTTGGTTATCCCATTAACCCTTAATCATCAGTTTGTAAATTATCTTATCTAACTTTTCATCTTTCTTTATGTATATGCAATCATATCATAAGTTCTTTAATATGTAACCATAAAAGAAACATTCATGAAAATAGATAACACATAACACAAGATATGATATCATAGAAAACTCCTGTTAGGAAGTAAAAACTATGGTGGGGATTGTTACCCACAAGACTTCACTATCTGCAGATAAGAAGGGGCCAATTAAGGCTTTACAATTGGTCACTTCTAATGACCTACCCTGTTAGGATTATTATAGTGGAGACCTATTAAGATCTACTTTGTTTGAAGCTTTAGCAACACTATTAAGTGTGCACTCTGTTAAAAGATTTAGAAAGAATGATTAATTCCACCTTCTACAAAAGGATTTTAGATGTGATGCACTTGTTAGAATGCAACTACATAAGTCTTTGATCTGATGATGTATGCAATCTCTAATTACTGATAACAGGTCCAATAAAGCTTCCTATGTATAAGTAATCATCCTTCCATGATTGAATAATACCTTTGTCTGCTCGTCGGTAGCCTCTATGTGTTCTTGACAACTGATATGATCTGTTTCTGAACTTTGCATGAATTCTGCCTTCTGCTCCTTAGATGCTCTTCATGGCTATCAACAAAAATGAATTCATAACTCACAATTGATTTGAACATCTATTTATACTAGTTTTTGGCTCAATTCTTGATTCACACTTTGCAAGTTAACTCTACATCCAAGGTTTACAACTTGACCTTGATCTTTAGTTAGATATGTTTTAGATCCGTTAGGATGCTTTAAAATATTTACATAAAGCTTGCTTGACCCTCAAGTTATGATTTAAAACAAATTAAAACTCTATAAATAGAATTACATTGCTTTATCCGTCATGTAAAACTCAGATCCACTATTTGTGGGATCTCTAACTGACTGTCAGTTCTGACGATCGGTTTTCTTTATCATCGATGTTCCTTTCTTGAACTGGTCATTGGGTATACCTTTTTTGTTTTGTCAATTTTGTTCTCAAAATTGTGTCGTCGGTGATGATCTCAATGTTATGTTATTGACCCGTCGATGATGTCATGTTCACTTTGTCAGTGCAACACTTGTCAGTGTTTGTCAGTCAATTCCATACTTAGCATTTTTCATGACCTCTATGTCCTGTCGGGTATGCTCACTATTTTTTGGTAATGCTTGTAGTCCGTCGGTAATGCTTGTACCGATGATCTCTGTCAATGTTTTTCACTAAGTGTACTAATGGCAAAATTAATGTCATCAATCTCCCCCTTTGACATTAGTAACAAAAACATTGATATGTGCAACATATTGAGTGTATTAGTATGTACACCTGTGTATACTCCTTCCTTAGTCATTTGACTGACTCCCCCTATTTATATTTTGGTAAGTGTAAGTATATATACATATATGTTCCTTCTGTACATACAATATACATTTCCTTTCTATTCCTCCTTTTTTTATTCTAAAGGCAAAGATACTTATAGCTTGTCAAAAAGGTGGGAATGTGAGGACTTGATCTCCTCCATCATCTTTTCCCATTTCTCCTTTAGAATTTCTAGAGCCATGTGCTCCAGTGATATTCGTACATGTATATCATAGATGTTATCTACTACAGACATCTCGGGGGTTGCAATAAGGTTTCTTGCATCAGAAATATGTTGTTGTAGAATATTAAGATTAGGCAGAATGTGTGCCTGTAGTTCTGTAATCTCGCATCTTAGTTGTGTTTTAGCATCCCATATTTCTTTCCTTGGCCTATTAGCCTCAATGACCTTGTCATGATGCACCTTGATACTATCTGCATTTGAGGTTAGGCTTTGTGCACTTGCTGTGACATTAGAATCTATCTCTGCTAGCTTGTCACTATTTTCTTTTGTAAAATTTTCAAGCATGCACATCTTTTGAACTAAGGTAATTGCTTTAGCAATCATTGGCTCTAATTGATCAGTTAGTTTAGAGAGATTTACCTTGTTTAGTTCCACTTCTTGGCTGATTTTATCAATTAATTTGTATTGATACTTCTTTTCTTCTTGTTATTCCATAGCTTGTTCTGCATCTATATTCTGCTCTGTGATTGGGTCGGTAAGAACAACAATTTTTTCCTTAACTATAGCATTTTCTTCAAGTTTTACCTCAGGAACAAGTTGTTGGAGAATATCTCTTGCCTTGTCAAGTGCCATTGTTTCCTTGTGTTCTCGTATCATTTTCTTTTCAATGGCTTTTCTTTGACATAGCACTCCAAACTCTTGAATTTTATCACTTTATAAGTGGTAATATCCCAGTTTGGAGCTTCTATTACTTCATCCTGTGTAACAGCCAAGATGTCTTTCTTTACTATTTTCTTCTTCTTCTTCTTTGGCTGGGTGGTGGATTAATGTACTAGCATCTATAAAGCGTGAGATTGGGTTGACTTGGTAGGTGAGGGTCGAGAAGATGAGGCATCCTTTTGTATCTGTTCTGAGTCCACCGGCTGGTGTGGTGAAGACGTCTCCTCATTTTCCTTAGGTGTATCAACAAATGTATCTTCTTTAAGTTTTATACCTTCATCCTTCTTGACTCTTTCACTTTTATCTTTTTCTTCACCCTTTCTCAGTGTATCCTCTATTTTATTTTCAGCTTCTTTGTTTTGTTCATTTGACACTTCTTGCTGATTATCAGTTGCATCCTTCATTTCTATATCTGTATCCTTTTGAGTGTTGGATACAACTTTGTTTTCATCTGTATCCATATCCTTGGGTATATTATCATCTTTCTTAGATGATTTTTCCTAACTTTACTAAATATCAATAGCATCTATTAAAATATTCATGTTTGTACGTGTATTGACTGTTGTAGTGTCAATAGTTGTATCTTGTCCATCGGTATTGCCCTTTGTAGCATTAATGTCTTCATCTTTTTGAACTTTTGCTGTAGGTTCTTGTCCTGTGGTGTCATTGACAATGTTGTCTAACCATGATTCATCATTTATATCATTAGTTAAGTTACCTTTTATTGAAAATTCTCTTTGGTAACTACTTCATGCTCTAAACTGATGTGTATTGGACTTTCTGGTACTTGATTATCTTCATCATCTTTTGGTCATTATTGATCTATAATATCAATCTATTTCTGGCCATTTATTTGTACTTCTTCACTGTCTAACTCAGCTATTGAGTTATCTCTTTGATTGGCAATTTCCTTCTCATAACTGCTCTTCTCATCAGGATTGAGTATCTTGCTCCATGTATCATGGGTTTCTTGTTCTAGCTCTATAAGCTTCTCTTCAATAAATTTATAAGCTCTCATCTTGGGTGAGAAAATTTTCACATATTTCTCCATAATTTCATTGATTTCTTCTCTTTTTGATTCAGGAAGCATAAGAGAAACTAGTACTTGTTCTCTTATCCTTTTCTCCTCATTAAGTGCAAAAGTGAATCTAGAAGATATTCTAATTAATAGTTCTTGTGGTACATCACATGTAGTGAATTGTAGTGGGATATAATAGTATTTGCACATTTTATCAATAAGTACATCTTCAATCTTATTATGTTCTACAAAATCCCATCTTAACCATTTCCTAATCTTAGGATGTCCAAGAGATGCTGCTTCAGAAATATACTTACATATTTCATCAATGTCTTCAGTGGGTGATGTAACCTTTGTTGTTTCCTTTGCTTGTTTTGT
>MU228442.1:1180114-1198038 GCA_018584345.1 Thuja plicata
CAATTACCAATAAAAGTAGATTGTGCTTGAGAAATACCTTTCATTTTGCTTCTGCAAATGTTTGAGGTGTGGCCTAGTTTTCCACAGTGATTGCATGACAGCTTCTTGGATCTTGGGGTTGTGAAAGTATTCCACTGATCCAGTTGATTAGAATATTCACCATTTTCATTATACCCTAATCCTGTGTAGTTGTTGACTCTTCTCTGTCCATCAAGAAAATCATCCATTCTTTTGTTGCTATCTTTAGCCTTTTTGATCAATTTGTTGTGTTGATTTTGGACTTTGATTTCATGCTTCAATTTGTCATTCTCTTATCTTAGCTCACAAATGATTTGTATTATTTCAATGAGTTTTGTATTTAATCTATTTGCTTCTTGACTCATAAGAATAATCTGGTTGGTAACCTCATGGTGATGATCAGTAAGTCTTTGAATCTCTGATTCTTTCTCTTGTAGCTTCTCTATAATTTTCCTCCTATCATCAATGGCTAGTGTTCTTTCATTTTCATCTTTTATTGCATCATTCATGACATCAATCATTTTCACCATTTGAGTCTCTTGACCGATTTGCAACATCTTGAATTGATCTATCAGATGTAGATTGACCTCTTGTAGACTTGTAATTTCTTTTACTGATGCGTCTAAAGCTTGGCTCATTGATGATTTTGTTGTTTCAAAGTAATCTTGTATTTCCAATTCTTTGTAGTCTTTCTCATTCATCCTGGTTGCCATAATCTTTCTTTCATCAAGAAGTTTTCTCAATTTGATTCTCACCTCTTTATACTACTCATAGTTTATTTGCATCTGTAACTATTGATTCTCAATAGTCATGTCTAGACTTTACTTTTCCATTGCTCTGATCTTTTCTCTCAAGTCTTTAATATTTTCAAGAAAGAGACTAATTAGCTCTGATACCAATTGTTGGAATTATATTGGAATGATTTACTGAGAGGGAAGGGGTGAATCAGTACCTCTAAAACTTTTCTTGGTTAGCCCATTAACCCTTAATCATCAGTTTGTAAATTATCTTATCTAACTATTCATATTTCTTTATGTATATGCAATCATATCATAAGTTATTTAATATGTAACCATAAAAGAAACATTCATGAAAATAGATAACACATAACACAAGATATGATATCGCAAAAAACTCCTATTAGGAAGTAAAAATTGTGGTGGGGATTGTTACCCACAAGACTTCACTATCTGCAAATAAGAAGGGGCCAGTTAAGGCTTTACAATTGGTCACTTCTAATGACCTACCCTACTAGGATTATTATAGTGGAGACATATTAAGATCTACTTTGTTTGAAGCTTTAGCAACACTATTAAGTGCACTCTGTTAAGAGATTTAGAAAAAATGGTTAAGTCCACCTTCTACAAAAGGATTTTAGATGTGATGCACTTGTTAGAATGCAACTACATAAGTCTTTGATCTGTTGATGTATGCAATCTCTAATTGCTGATAATAGATCCAATAAAGCTTCCTATGTATAAGTAATCATCCTTCCATGATTGAATAATACCTTTGTCTGCTCGTCGGTAGCCTCTGTCTATTCTTGACAACTGATGTGATCTGTTTCTGAACTTTGCATGAATTCTGCCTTCTGCTCCTTAGATGCTCTTCATGGCTATCAAAAACAATGAATTCATAACTCACAATTGATTTGAACATCTATTTATACTAGATTTTGGCTCAATTCTTGATTCATGCTTTGCAAGTTAACTCTAGATCCAAGGTTTACAACTTGACCTTGATCTTTAGTTAGATATGTTTTAGATCAGTTAGGATGCTTTAAAACATTTACATAAAGCTTGCTTGACCCTCAAGTTATGATTTAAAAAAAATTAAAACTCTATAAATAGAATTACATTGCGTTATTCATCGTGTAGAACTCAGATCCACTATTTGTGGGTTCTCTAACTGACTCTCAGTTTTGATGGTCAATTTTCTTTGTTGTCAGTGTTCCTTTCTTGAGCTGGTCGTCGTGTATGCCTTTTTTGTTTTGTCAGTTTTGTTCTCAAAACTGTGTCATCGGTGATGATCTCAATGTTATGTTATTGACCCATCGGTGATGTCCTGTTCACTTCATCGGTGCAACACTTGTCAGTGTTCATCGGTCAATTCCATACTTAGCATTTTTCATGACCTCTGTGTTATGTCGGGTGTGCTCACTGTTTGTCGGTAATGCTTGTAGTCTACCGGTAATGCTTGTACCGATGATCTTTGTCAATGTTTTTCACTAAGTGTACTAATGGAAAAATTAATGTCATCAACAACATGCATCTTTCCATAATTATCAATACAATGGCATGAATCATAACCATGCCTATTATTAACATGACCCTCAAAACCAAGGACTGAAGTATCAACCACATTAGAGACAAAATGTCTTTGCAAGGGGCCCTGTGAATGTAGATAGATACAAGAAATTAGATTTTACAAGGATAAGAGGATACCCTCATGACCTAACAAATTAATTAAAGAATGTTATCCCAAAGTTCAATGAGAATAACGTTGAAACAGGGGGAAATCATGTAAGTTCATTTGAGAATACAATGGACAATTTTGATGTAGAACATGAAGATTTATATATGAATTGATTAATACAATCCTTGGCAGATGAGGCAAGGGAGTGGTACAAGAGATTACAAGATGCATCAATTAGCTGCTAATCAAATTTTAAAGAAATTTTCTTGGAATAGTATGGGGATCATCATGACCCTACATTTTATTTGCATGAATTGACAAGTGTGCAGAAGGGATACAATGAATCAATATCAAACTTTAATAAAAGGTTTGATAAGGTTCTAAATAGAATTTCATTCCACATGAAGCTAGTAGATCCAATATTCTTAGTGTTCTACATGGATGCCTTTTAAAGAAAGATAAGTTATGAGATTAGATAAAGAAATCTAGCCACACTACAAGAGGTATGTAAAGTTGCACTAACATTAGAAAATTAAAGGAAAGCCTCTGGTAAAGATGGAAGAAAAGAAGATGTTAGATTACATATTCCTAAGGTGCCAAAATAAAATAAAGATGAAGATAAACTTAAAAAATTGATGAACTCCTTGAAACCAATCTCAAATAAGATACCCAAAAATGATAAAGTTTATTTCCAAAGAAATGATAGATTGAGACTCCACGATATGCCTTACAATACTAGTTGAAAAGATGGAAAATTAAAAGGAAAATACCAGAGAGAAAATGGTGTAGCCAAGGACATATGGAACTCAAATGGATTAGTCCAATCCTTGTAGCGTGAGTCACATAATGGAAATAATACAAAAAATACTTTGGATAAATGCAAGATCAACCTTATTATTATAAAAAAATCAAGTATAATGGATCTTCTACATGCAGTCATACATTACAGGTCGGTGTTTAAGAACCTTTTGTAGGTTATATTTTTATACTATCTATTCTAATCCAAACTACTGAGAACTATTGGTTCTCCCCTCTTCTATGTTTTCTTTGTGATTTTTTTCCAAGAAATCAATTACAAGAGTTTATAAAGCCTTCACAAGAATCAGATCAGCCTAAGAAAGATTACATTTCCCAATGAGAAGAAATTGTATTACAAATATAGGTTAAGACCAAAATCATAAGGATCTCCCTCCAATTGAGGGAACATGAATCATGATCTCTCAAGTAGGTTTGACACAAATTTAATAACATTGAGAAATGTACTGTTAAGCTTTGCCAATCAGAAAATTCCTTTGTGAGATCGTAAAACACAAACTTGCCATGAAGCATGAAGGACGGTTAATTCCCACCAAGAATATGAAAGATATCATACATGAAGTAATAAAATGAGATGAAAACCTAGGAGAAGGTTCATAAAGAGTCCAAGAACACACCAAAAGGTTTGCAACTGCAAATGATCCAAATTGAAATAACGATGAAAGAAACTCAAAGATTAAAATAACAGGAAAACAAAAAGAAAACATTTTTGGTTGATGCAAATGTGCCAAGAACCTAAGATGCTCCTGCATCAGACACTCGAGGTTATTTGAAAAGTGAGAGCCTCACTTTTCTAGGACTAAGGGAAAACCTAGACAGTTAACCTCAGCTTGAGAAATCAATGAAGTATCTTCCACTGGTTTTTCCTTCCATTTGACAAGATACTCTTTATACTACTTACCTCTTGTACTTATTCTAAATCTTCTATCCAATACCTCTTCTATCTCATCCATCTACTTCTTAGGATAATGTTTCTCAACATATGATCCATCATTATCACAAAAATATGGTTCATGATACTCATACAAATCAGCAACATTGAATATAGGTGAAATATCCATGTCATCAGGCAACTCCACTTCATATGCATTTAATGAAATCAAGGATGGAGAAACCTCAAGGAGATCATTCTTATCCTTGCAACCAATACAACACAATGGAAATATTAATCCGAGATGGAAATAAATGAGAGATCAACCTTCTTTTATTCTCATAAAATCATTTACAATAGATCTGCAACATGTAGTCTCACATGCCAAGCATGCAAGCCTAATTATGATCAGAAAACCTCTTACAAACCCTGTCCAGCTAATGCCAAATAATCTTATGAAAATCACATGTCCCTTAGGAATAAGTCCATAAGCTCATAAAGTAATCACAACATCTATCAGCCAAAAAAGATCACATTCCCCAATAATTGAGAAATATATTAAAACAAATAGGTTGGGACCCAAATCATCTAGAACAACCTCCAATACAAGAAATAAGAGATTAAATCATAGAAATAAGTTGGCCTCAAACATATCAATGAGATGGCACAATCATGCACATAGATTCCAATCGAAAGATTGGGAAATTATCAGAAATCACAATGACTGACCGGGAAAATGAAGAACAAGAAATTCATGTAAATAATCTGCAAATCTCATGCATGATTAATTAAAATGAAATGGGATCATAGGATAAGGTCCAACATGAAGCCATGAACACACTCTAGGGACCACAACACATTGGAATAACTACAGATTGACTGCTAACAAAAACAACAGACAGATCAAATAAGAAAACAAATATTTTGGTTGGTGCAAGATTGCTAAGATCCCAAGATGCTCCTGCATTAGACACCCGAGGTACTTTAAAAGTGAGCCTCTCACTTTTTTTGGGCCAAAGGAAAACCAAAATGGTCAACCTCAGCCTAATAAATCCATGAAGAATCTTCTACCAGTGTGTCCTTCCATTTGACAAGATGTTCCATATACTGCATACCTCTTGTACTTCGACCAACTCTTCTATCCAAGATCTGCTCTATTTGATCCATATTCTTCTTAGAATACTATTTTCCAACATCTAAACCTTCATTGCTACTATAATCTGATTCATGTACTCATACAAATTTGCAAAACTGAATACTCATGACATATCCATGTCATATGATAATTCCACTTCATATGCATTCCCTGAATCAAATATCCTCAAGATCTTACAAGGACCAAACTTCTTCATCCTCAACTTGTTATAAGTACCAATAGGAAATATACCCTTTTGTAAGTACACCATAACTTCATCTCCCACTTGAAATTCCTTATGTCTCTTCTTTATGTCCTCTCTTTTATAAACTTGATTCATTTCCTCCAATTGATGTCTCACTCCTTCATGCAATGATCTCATAACCTCAGAAAATTCATCTCCTTCAACACTCTTCTTAACATCATGAATGATATCCCTTAATCCTGATACTCCCTTAGGATTAAACCTAGTAACCACTTTAAATGGTGTCTTCCATGTACTCCTATTTACTAAATTGTTATAAGAAAACTCTGCTTGTGGTAAAACTAAATCCAAATTTCTAGGCTTATCTCCAACTAAACACCTCAACAAGTTCCCTAAAATGTTATTCACAACTTCTATTTGTCCATATTTTTGTGGATGAAAAGTAGAACTAAACTTCAAATCATCTTTCATATTCTTCCAAAGTGTCCTCCAAAAATAACCAACAAACCTACTATCCCTGTCTGAAACAATGTTCTTCGGTAATCCATGTAGTCTGACAATCTCCTTGAAAAAAATTAGCCACGTGTACTACCTCTATAGTCTTCTTACAAGGAATAAAATGCGTCATCTTAGAAAATATGTCTACTACCAAAAAGATTAAGTCATATCCTCTCTTTTTTCTAGGAAAACCAAGTACAAAATCCATACTAATCACCTCCCAAGGTCTGACTGGTATTTTCAAAGGTGTATACCACCCCACACTTTGACTACTACCTTTTTCAACTTGACATACCTTACAACTCTATAAAAAATTCATCACATCCTTTTGAACTTGTGGCCAAAAGTAATTCTCACTCACCAAAGCAACTATCTTATCAATGCCAAAATGTCCCGCTAAAGGTCCACTATGTTTCTCCTTAATTATAAATCTCTCATGGAACTCCTAGGTATACATAATTGAATTCCTCTAAATAACATCCCATCGTGAATGAAATAATCCAACCACTTACTTCTGTCAAAAATAATAGATTCCTTACAAGCCTTCGAAGGTTCACTAAAATTTGGATCTGCTTTATACAAGACCTTCAATTCATCAAATTGTAATACTGCAATCTTCATCTCAATCAACAAAGTCTTTCTCTGACTCAAAGCATCAAAAATTTAATTTGACACACAACTCTTATGTTTCAACACAAATTTATATCTCTGCATAAACTCAACCCATATCATGTCTCTGATTCAACTTACTATGGAAACTCAAATCCTTCAATGATTGATGATCCATATACAATACAAACTCCCTAGGTAACAAATAAAGTCTCCATTTATTCAAAGATTGAGTTATAGCATAGAATTCATGATCATACACTAAATACCTTCTCTTAGCATCAGTCAACTTCTCACTAAAATAAGCAACATGCCTTCTTTCTTGACTCAAGACAACTCCAATTGCATTTCCAATAGCATCATAGTATACTTGAAATACCTTATTGAAATTAGGTAATGCTAATATCAGTTGTTCTACCACCTTCTGCTTTAGCAACTCAAAAATCTTTTGTTCTCCATCTGTCCACTTGAACTCCTTTTTATTTCCTCTCTTAGTTTCAGTCAGCACTCCACAGATTGAACTAAAATTCTTGATGAAATTTCCAACCCATGAAATGATCTTACCTCTCCAACATTATTTGGTGTGACCACTCAACAATGAATTTCACTTTCTCAGGATCCATGTTCAACCCTTCAAAATATATTACAAATCCCAAGTATACTAACTCATCTCTCATGAAAGTACACTTCTTGATATTTATCAACAAATTTTCTTCCCTTAACCTATGCAATACTTTCTTAACATGCATCGGATGTTCCTCTTTTATCTTATTGAAAATAAAGATATCATCCAAATGCATAATGAAAAACTTACCCAATAATCTCTATAGGACTTCATACCTTAACCTCATGAAATTACTAGGTGCATTAGACAATCCAAAAGGCATTACCAAACACTCATACAATCCACTCATCTCCTTCTCTTATTCTAATCTAATGATATCCACTCTTCAAGTCTATCTTGGTGAAATAATTATCTCCACTCAAATAATCCATCAAATCATCCATCCTTGGTAAAGGAAAATGATACTTAATTATAATCTAGTTGATAGCTCTAGAATCAGTACACATCCTCTTTTTTCCATCTTTCTTAGGTGCTAATACTATAGGTACTGCACATGGACTCAAACTCTCTCTGATCAATCCTCTCTGCAACAAATCTTGCACTTGCCTATTGAGTTCTTCATTCTTTGTCAGTGTCATCTTATATGTTGTTTTATTAGGAAGACTAGCTCTTGGTATCAAATCCTTGCAATGACTAATAATTCTCACCAGTAGTAATCCATTAGGTACATTATTAGATATGATGTCATCATACTCACTCAACAATATAGTGATTTCTTTAGGATGTTCTATCAAAACATTCTTCTTAGACTCCTTAGGTACTAAAGAAAAAAACACATTATTATGCTTCATGCCATCCAAAAACTTCCTTCCATTCATTAGACAAATTCTTGCACTGGTACATACTTTACTCTTAAGAGGTTCCTCTAAAGGTAGAAAATTTTGTTTCATCCCATTAGAAACAATTGTGTAAACATTCTTTCTACCATTATGCATAGCTTTCCTATCATACTGTCATGGCCTATCCAACAAGAAATGACACACATCCATAAGAATAATATCACACAAAACCTCATCATAAAACTTCCCAATATTGAATTTAACTAGGCATTGCTCACTTACCAGTACCTAGTGTTCATCTTGTATCCATGCAATCTGTTAGGGTTTAGGATTCTTCATCCTCTGCAACTTTAGTTTGTCAACCAAATCCTCTGAAGAAAGATTATCTAAACTACCACTGTCTATGACAACATTACACACCTTGTTTTTCACCTTACACCTAGTTCTAAACAAATTCTTCCTTTATATATAATCCTTACCTTGTTCTCTATGGTATAGGATTATCCTATTTATCAAGGTTAGGCTCCTCTTTTTCTCTATGGTATAGGATTATCCTAGTTGTCAAGGTTTCACCTTCCACTTCTTGATTGTTATTTACTAAATTGAAGGACTTTTCATCAACAAATGTTGTTCTCCTACTTCTCTCTGCCTTCTTTTTAGATTTTCCTTGCTTACATTCAAAGGCCCTATGTCCTTCATCACCACATTTGAAAAAAGTACCACTGAACTTCCTCCTTTCACCACTACCTCGTCCTTCTTTTCGATAGGAATTCCTATCATTCCTTCTATACTGGTCATTTTCCTTAACTTTTGACTCACTTTTACAGTGATCTGTAGAAAAATCTACCTCTAGCTCTTTGAAATGTTCCTCCTCTGCCTCTTTTTCTTTTCTCTCTCCTTCTATTAAGCTTTTATTCAGCCTTCGAGGCCCACTTATAAGCCTCTTCCACACTCCTAAATTTCAAAAAACTGATTTCATCTTGAATAGAAATCCTCAAACCATTAAGATACTGAGCAACTTGTTCAACCTCATCATTTATATGACCTGAGCTGATGTTCAACTTGTAGAACTCTTTAGTATAACTCTTAACAATTAGGTCTCTTTGCTTCAAGTTTAGCAACTTCCTACACAAAATAACTTGGTAGTCATCAGTAAAGAACTTAGCCTTCAACTTATTCATTATCCTATCCCAATATTTGATCATATCTTTACCTTTTCTCTACTAATATGTCTACAAATGTTCCCACCATACAGATGCATGTCCTTTTAACTTAGTGCAAGCATACTTTACCTCCTCTCTTCATTAGTGCCTTCAAGTTCAAAATACTTGTCTATCTCTATGATCCAATCTATCAATTCATCAACATCTAGGTTTTCATGACAATCAAGTGGGTTGAAATGAGGTCTCCTATTAAGATTAGTCAAGGCTGTAATAAAACTCTCCTCTTCATGATTCAACTCGAGTTGTGCCTCATTGTTCTCTCCTTCCATTGTTGGTTCCTATTTTTTTTATCACCCTCTTCATCACTTGCATCTTCTATATATTATTGTGAGGCCTCACCCTGACCCATCATAGTTTTACTACTCGATCACACTTTGATACTTTATATTTTGATACATTGATACACTTTTTGATTATCCAGACAGAGACTCAAGATATTATGTTATGATGATGATTATATTGTGTGGATTACATTTTGATATGGATTAGACCTAGAATAGGTGGTTGATTTTGATTATATATGTTTAGATAAGTGAATTGATGAGAAGATCGAATCATGATTGAATTTGATTATTTCATGGATGTTATGTCATGATGATTATGGAATTATTATGTTTTAAACATTTCTGTATGAAAATTGCAATTAGGAATTTAATTTTTCTTATTGATTAATGTTACTAATAATGAATTGGAAATGTATATTGCATGTGATTTTATTATCTTGGACTATCGATGCTCGAGTTTAGTGTGCAGGAAAGGGAACCATGGAATTATTCAAAGAATCAGGGCTAAACACATGTGAATTGATTAAGCCAAGGTTTAATCTAATAAGGGGTTGAAACCTCATTGTAATATGATCTTGTTGTAAATATAATCTAAATATGTGTTAATAGTTTAAAATTCATGTGGTTGTTTGGACATGTCATTGTGAATGTGATGTGTATTTTTTTTTGGTGTCACTTGACACTTGTGTTGTCCATGTGGATGGTGACATGTCAAATTAGGGTTTGGGCAAGAATAACCAAACCCTATAGGATGTTATATTAATCCCACTTGCATATAGATGTCTTGTAGGGATCACATCAAGTTGGAACTCAAATTTTAACTTTAGAGGTACTTTGAAGGGGTCAAAAGTTACCCTAGAGTATATTTTTGGCCAAAATTAGTTAACCCTAAGGTGTTACCTTGGGTTAGGGCTAGTTTTTACCTATGGAAGAAACCTAGGTCACCATTATGACTTTCAAAAATTTCTACTTTTCAAAAGTGGTGAAAATAGAGATGGCCACATGCATCTAACTTGTCCCACACTCCTTACTAAACTCACAATTAAGAGGGGAGACAAGAGGTAAGACAAAAGGCTAGATGTCATGTCTCATTATTGCTAGGTCTTGAGTACACTTTGGGGGTCTTTTTAAAAGGTTTGGAGAGACTTAGTGGGTGTTCACCCACTCTCTAATTTTAGAGACAATTAAGGTTTGGATAGAGGAAGGATAAGGATTTGGGCTCTTCTCAATTTTCATTTTTCCATAACACATTTGGAAGGTTGGTCTCCATTTCCATGAAGTGTTTGTTTTTTTGCAAGTAGATTTGTATGTTATTGTTTTATGAATATGAAATCTTGTATGGTGTTCATGTATGTAATCTTGTATAGTGTTGTTGTATGTAGATTTTATTGTCATGTGTTGGGTTGGGAATGCATTTGGATTTTGTATCAATTCTTGTTTTTTTGGATTGGGATTTTTGTTCATGGGAGTTAAGGCATTACTCACCCTTTGGGAAGGGAATAAGTGGCCTTGCGTGAAGGGGTTAGTTGGGCTCTCCATTGTAGTGAGAGTCTCTTCTCTTGGAGAAGAGGGATAATTTTATGGAGTATAGGCTCTATGAAGCCATGTTCTAAATATTGTTTTGGTATAGAAATGACCAAATATGTATATGGAAGGAATGTCAATGAAGCCTTGGAAAGGCATGGAAAAAATCTTATTGAGGAATTTGAAAATGCAAATGGCATTCTCTTCCTTATAAAATCCCACCTTCACCCTACTTTAATGGGTTCGAAAAACTCATTTGTGAAGTCTTGGTTGGGAGTATATTATTGTTTTGTGCATATTTGATATTTTGTGAGAATTTGGATATGTTACCGGTTTAGCCTTGGTTCTCCAAGCTCGGAGGTCGTCTCCTTGAGACCTTGGTTGGGAAGTGAGCTTCCCATGGTTTCCCTCATTAAATTTTCAGGTTTTGAAGTTAAGATGATGGTGAAAGAGGCTTGAAAGAAATCCCTATTTGAGTGTAGTTGTGTGTAAGCAACTTCAATGTTGCATGGTTACCCCTTTTTATTGAAATTAATTTTTTGTTGATTGTTGTAATGTTCATTTTGGAAGCTTTTTTAAGCTAGATGTGAAGAGCTCTCATTCTTTATGTAATGATTCATTAAAGAAAGAAATATTGCATACCATCCATGTATTGTATAGATTTACCATCTTGAAGATGTGTAATTGTAGATTGTAAGATTACCATAATGTAAATGATGGATTCTTTAGTTCATGCATATTGCATTATATTTCTTAGAAGAAAAAAAAAGAAGTTAACCATTCATATTAGAGGGATATCCAATATTGAAAGAAAAAGATAATATAATAGTTTCATATCATTAAAATCTTGAGGATTTGTGAACTTGGAATCTCCATCTCCATAGATTCAACTCTCTACATTAAAAATCTCCATTTCAATCTCAATTCTTGAGAAGAAGAAATAACCTTGATAACAATAACAAATCAAACTAGTTAGTATGTTAATGTTAAAATCAACTAATACTATTAGTCCTCTTAGTATATTTCTTTAATAAATCAATCCAAATGCATACAATGATCTATTACAAAAATTGAACTAAGAAAATCAGTATGGAAGAGCTTAAACCAAACAAGGCCCATGACACTTACTAAATTTAGAGCAAAGATGCTCTCTGGAATTTTTATGGGAAAGGAAATTAATTCTCCTTACCACAAAGAATATTCCTTTTTCAATATGCTCTCTCTCTCTAATTAATTTAGTCTCATAATCCCACTAGCATAACCTTAAAATTTAATCCTAAATTTTAATTAACTCAGCTTTCACTTTTACCCATTTTTGTGGGCCCCACCTTCACCATACTCCTCCCCTCTTTACCTCATTGATTGGGCATAAGACTGTGTAAAGTTTGAAAATTAAATCAATTTGTTAAGGGTTGCACTACTTGGTCCATGTGCCACCTCCCTTGCTATCAACATCCTTTAAGTCTGACATGCCTTTCGCCCCAAGTCAGCCATCTCTTCCCTTTATGCAAAATTCTCCTTGGAAAGGATGGAGATATGTTGGTGGGCCCTAGCAATTCATCATCCTCTCTGCTTAAAAACTCGTGCCACCTTTTGCTTTCCTATCTTTCCATGCAAATTTCCTTGTATAGGAATGGGGTAAGTTAGGTGGTGGGCCCCAAAACAAGTCATTTAGACCTGCACTCTTCCCTTAGGAATTCGAACCCTTGCTGATTTGTCCCTTGTGATGGGATAGGGAGTTAGTAGGTAGTTAGGTTAGTAGATTATTTGATAGTTAGATTAGATTAATATGTAGTTAGTATATAGTTTAAGTTAGTCAATGAGATCTATTTCTTTATTGTTTTAATTATTAATGGTGTAGTATTTTATACATAAATAAATTGAATTCAATGATGTAGCATTAGTTATTAGATTAATAACTTTAGTGTTATGAAAGATGAATGGACTTATTAACATGATTAAAATTTAATTTGTATTGGATCAACTTCTTAAAATAATAATTGATCATTCTGAATAGATCCTTAACATTAGTTGTTTAGGTTATTTTAAAATTGTGAAATTTGTGAACTAATTTCATAAGGATTTTGGCCTAAAGTTTTGATTAGCATACTAGAGATGTAGATTTATTCAACCAATTCAAATGTATAGTTAATGTTAATTTAAATTTTATTATGATAAAAAGGAATATGTTACTCTTGTGTTCAAGGGGTTAGGGGTTATGTTAAATTTTAATTAGAAGTTAATTTAAATTTTCTATTAGAGGATAATTTAATTGTCTTATTAAAGGTTAATTTAAAGTTTTTTTGTTAGGGGATTGATGAATTAGGAATGCATGTATTTTCATAAAAGGGGATTAATTTAATTATAAATGATATTAGTAGGTTAGGAAATCAGATTTGATTTCAGCTATTAGATTTTAATTAATAGTTGTTTGGTATAGTGAAATTGTTCTTAAATTTTAATCATGCAAATTGATAAATGTTTCATGTATGTTTGTTTAAAAAGAGAGTAGAATATTAATTAGACTAGGTTTTGAGCTAGTAGTTAATGTTGAAACAAAACTTGAACTAGATTTGAATGGATTAAGTTGTAATCTAGGTTAAGAGTTAAGTAAGCATTAGATCAACCTAATTCAACATATGTTCATAATAATTAACTATCATCATGATACTAAACATAGTTAAACATGGAATCAGAGTTAGACCAACCTGAGTTAAGCGTTCATATAACCTGTGAAACAAGTTGATGCTCCAACTCTGCATCTGTTTTTGGCATGACCCTAATCTAATCTATGTATATACCTTGTAACTTGAAGGTTAATTCTACCATGCTATCACATTTCCAACTCAACCATTGTTAGTTGTACATACTTATGTATTTTAAGAAAAAAAATTGTGTGTGTTTTGCCCTAGTTTTGGGCATGACATTTTGGTATCAGAGCCATGTTTTGACACTAGGAACCTAACCCATTATGTTTCAACTCATTCAAAGACTTAAATCATTGTGTAGGATGTCTACGGTCACCAGAGCTAACTGACGAGGCAAAGGTCATAGAGCTCCCTGTGCGGGGGCAGGACAGGAGGATCCACCACCACCACCTCCACCACCTCAGAACCCTAGCCAAGATATTATGGATGTTCTTCAAAATCTAATTGGGGTAATTTAGAAGAGACTACCACCCATAGTTCAGTAGCAGATTCCCAAAGGAGAAGCACATATTTCAGAGAATGATAGAGAAGTTAGGAGAGAGAGGAGTAGGAGTCCTCCACCCAGGTCTGGTGAGGGTCAAGGTGATCATGAGGGTGAGTCAGTTCATCAGGTTGTATTACCATGTGAGCATGAGATACGTGCTAGGGACATACCCCCTAGAGATGTTGGAGATGATATTTGAGAGTTATTATAGCTCCAACCACCCTTATTTTTTGGATCCACTAACGGTTTAGTAGCAGAGGCCTGGTTACAGAGTTTATAGTGATGTTTTGGATTGTGCCCTTATGGGAGTAATCTAAAGGAATGAATTATAGTCCATCTCCTATGAGAGAAGGCCTCCACTTGCTAGGAGAAAGAGGTGTCCATAGATGGAGTGAGTATTGATACACTCACTTGGGAGACTTTTCTGGCCCGTTTCCATGAGAGATATCTCTTCGAGCATTTCAGACAGACAGATATAGGAGTTCCATGATCTCCAGCAGAGAAGCCTCACAGTGAACTAGTATGAGAGTTAGTTTCTCAAGCTCCTTCCATATTTTGATTACATGAAGGATGAGAAACTGTGTATTCACCATTTCATTAAGGGACTTAATATGTCTCTTTAGAGCACAGTACACCTAGCATTCCCTACCATGTTCAGAGGGACAGTTGAGATGACACTTGTAGCCAAGGATATCTGTACTAGATAGGAGTCTTGAGATTGGTCCCAGCACCAAAACCCCTCTTCCTAGTAGTTAGGGTAGTAGAGACCCCCTTGGAAAGGGAAACAGAATCACTCAGTAGGATCCTTTAAGGGTCAACAATCTCAACAGTAGAGATCCTAGCAGGATTCTAAATAGAGGCATTCATAGGGTTATCAGGGCTCTAAGCCCAAACAATGGTAGTCTCAAGGTCCTAGATAGGGTCATAGGATACAGACCCCTCAGACACAGTCAGCTAGGACTTAGCAGTCTTCTATGGGTGGATACAATGGTTCTAGTAGGATCAGAGGGTCACAGTAGCCTAGGATAGAGGGATTGCAGATTCAGACCCGAGGGCCATGTTACACTTGCAGTGGTAGGGGTCATATAGTGAGAGAGTGCCCTTAGGGATAGTCAGCTGGTGGTCAGAGAGGGGCTACCTCAGAGCCTATAGTTGGAGATATGGGTAGATCCCATAGAGATTTTGTAGCAGTTGCTAACCACCAGGCCGAGTACTAGGCCATGGTCATAGAGGCCACAAGTATGATTCAAGGTATCAATGTTTCTATTGTGTTTGATTCAGGAGCCACATACTCCTTTATATCTCCCTATGTTGTGGATCATTATGGGCTAGTGGCAGTTAGATGGGATGTTGGTCGGGAAGTTAAGTTAGATTCAGGAGCTAGAGTGTTTGTTAGTTCCTTAGTTCACAGTTGTCAGATGCAGATTGGAAACTTAATCATGATGACTGATCTCCGCATTACCCCTCTAGGTTCTTATGATGTAGTCCTCAACATAGATTGGCTATGTGCCCACAGTGCCAAGGTGGATTTTTGTCAGAAGAGGGTTGAGTGTGTTGATGATCATGGCACTTCTATGGTGATATTTGGGGTACAAAGACCCGTATCCCTTCGCAAAACTTCCACTATGTATCTTAGGTGGTGCATGTGGAAGGGATGTTAGTTATTTTCCATCACCATTAGTGATAGAGAGGAGGATTTAGAAGGGGAACCTTTGCTTGAGGATTATCCTATTCTTCATGAGTTTACAGATGTATTTCCTACTGAGCTACCTGGTATGCCTCCACCTAGGGCAGTTGATTTTCACATAGATCTTGTACCAAGAGCCAAGCCAGTATCTAGAGCACCTTACAAGATGACCACACGAGCTCAATGAGCTCAAGATTCAGTCAGAAGAGCTCTTAGAGAAAGGGCATGTCTGACCTAGTGTATCACCTTGGGGCGTGCCTGTGATTTTTGTGAAGAAGAAGGATGGATCACTTAGATTGTGTATTGATTATTGGCAGTTGAATAAAGTAACAATTAAGAATCGATACCCACTCCCCAGGATCGATGATTTGTTTGATTAGTTGCAAGGTGCCTGAATTTTCTCGAAGATAGATCTAAAGTTGGGGTACCATCAGTTATGGATTGTGGAAAGTGATATCCACAAGAATGCTTTTCACACGAGGTATGGTCACTATGAGTTCATAGTAGTGCCATTTGGTCTCATAAATGCTCTAGTTGTGTTCATGAGCCTCATGAATGGAGTATTTTGTACATTTTTGGATAAATTTGTGGTAGTGTTCCTTGATGATATTCTAATATATTCTCGGAATGAGGAGGAGCATGAGGAGCATCTGAGATAGGTTCTGCAGCTTTTGAGAGAGAATCAGTTATATGAAATCTTGTCAAAGTGTGCCTTCTTTAGACCCGAGGTGCATTATCTTGGTCACATTATATCCAGTGATGGGATCTTTGTAGACCCATCGAAGATTAGATCTATTATGGATTGGTCAGCACCCACTAGTGTCACTAAGGTCAGAAGTTTCATGGGCTTAGCAGGATATTAAAGATGCTTTGTGGAAGGATTTTCTAGAGTAGCTCATCCCATCACCTCCCTTCAGAGAAATGGGAAGAAGTATGAATGGATAGAGAAGTGTGAGAGAGCTTTCTAGGAGCTCAAGAGCACCCTCACTAGTGCACCGATTTTAGCAGTGCTAGATCCTTCAGCGAATTTTGTTGTATGTATTGATGCTTCATTGGATGGTTTAGGAGCAGTCCTTGTGCAGGAGGGTCACCCTATAGCTTTCGAGTCTAGGAAGCTAAAGACTCACAAGCTTAATTATCCTACTCATGACCTAGAACTCATAGTGGTGGTTCATGTCTTAGTGAGATGGTGACACTTCCTTCTAGGTCACTGATTTGAGCTTCATTTAGATCACTAGATTCTATAGTATATCTTTACATAGCCCAATATTAATGGTAGGTAGAGGAGATGGATGGAGTTTTTGTGTGAGTATGATTTTGATGTTCATTACATCAAGGGGAAAGAGAATCTAGTTGCATATGCCTTGAGTAGGAGGTGACATGAGCTCTCATCTATGACTTCTAGTATAGATTTGATGGACCAAAATTTTCACCATCTACCAAAGGATGGATTATATGTGGAGGTTTTTCAGTTTATTTGTTCTTAGAGACCCCTTGAGGGGAGATTTGCAAAGTATTCTTTGGAGTCTGATGAACTTCTACGTCATAGGGGATGCATCTGATGCAGGAACATCCCAGGGTAGTTGACTATCCTGCATGTTTGGGAGATTTGATGGAGTTGTGTGGGCTTATTTTCATGTGTGAGGGATTTTTTAGAGTTGTGTGGACCTACTTGGGTCTTTGGTAATTGGTTTTGATGTATTTAATGGAACTTGGCATGGTCTTGGTTGCTTGGCATGGACCGGGAGGAGATCGTCCTTGCCTAGGAATTTGGTGTCTATTACAGGCCATATAAGTCATTTTTCACAAAGAGTTAGAGGCTGAAAATTTTAGGGATTAAAGAGGGCCTATATTTCTACCTACGGTTTGAAGCACGAGTCCTAATTCATCCGGAGCTAGGAGATATCACAATTTTACCACTAGTACAAAAATAGCAATATATGACCAAATAAACTACCACAAATTGTAGATAAATGACCAAATTTGGTCACGTGATCAGTGGTAGTTTATTGCCGGTCATTTATCTCGCGACCAAATTTATGA
>MU228442.1:1198138-1230153 GCA_018584345.1 Thuja plicata
TGGATCTAGTTGGTGATTCATTGCAAAGGGTTTGTGAAGATCTTAGAAGATGGCTCTAAGAAGATTAGACCCTGTGATGATTACAAAACTCCATGATGTGGTGGAGAAGAATATTTCAAAGACTTTTGCTCAGATGGAAGCCAGATTGAATAATTGGGTTAAGGAAAAGATGGTTGAGTGTGATCCATCTTTGGATAAATTTCATAAGAGAGTTTGAGAGATCTTGAAACCATGGAGCTGGAGTCTACTGATTAGGAAGCGATTTGTCTGGCCGGTTAGAAGACTTGTTCAAGAGAGAAGAGGGCATAGCAAGGTTGAGATGGAAGTTGGTTTTGTTGATCAGTGTGTGGAGTCTAATACGGAACCTATAGAGCAACTTGTGGTTGTTGCTAAGGAGCTTCCTAACCTTGTTGATGTTGTGGTTGAGATTGGTTTTCATGATCAGTTGGTTGAGTCTGACATGGAAATTGTGGAGCACTTGGTCATGGATAATTAGGTTGCTAAGGGTGATGATCCATATGTTGGTGATATGGATGTTGTTGATATGGATGTTGCTGGTGTGGATTCACTAGTTGTTGATGTGGTTGAGGGTCTACATGATACTGCGGATCTGTATGTTCCTGATGTGGACCTGTTGGTGGTTGGCATGGTTGAGGATTTACATGTTTCTCCTATTGTGGATTTAAGCTTACATTTTTTTGATGTGGATTTCATGTTTGATGACATTGATGGTTTTGATAAGTTACAGAGGTTATTGGTGAGGTACTATGTTCAGTTTGTTCTTGGGAGTGAGCATGCTGATTGGATGGTTGACATTCTAGTGATTGACAGATGGATGCGGATTTGGATGATTTGCATGTTGGTTCTATTGTCCCTATTGGAGTGGAAGCCTTTTTTGAAGATGAAGATGGTTGCGGATATTTCATCTAGCGTCAAAGTATGAGGCATACTTCTTTTCGCACTTAGGGAGTCTGATGCAGGAGCATCCCAGGGTAGTTGGCTATCCTACATGTTTGGGAGATTTGATGGAGTTGTGTGGACTTATTTTCACGTGTGAGGGATTTGGTAGAGTTTTTTGGACCTACTTGGGTCTTTGGTAATTGGTTTTGATGTATTCAATGGGACTTGGCATGGTCTTGGTTGCTTGGCATGGACCGGGAGGAGATCGGCCTTGCCTAAGAATTTGGTGCCTATTACAGGATGTATAAGTAATTTTTCACAAAGATTTAGAGGCTTAAAATTTTAGGGATTGAAGAGGGCCTATATTTCTACCTACAGTTCAAAGCGCGAGTCCTAATTCATCCGGAGCTAGGAGATATCGCGATTTTACTAAGACATCTATTTTGGGCATTTAATTGTTGTTGTTGGCCGACTTGTAGCATTTAATTTTGGTATTTGTATTTAATTTATGTCCAGGGCCGACCTGTGGCTTAGATTGGTATAAGTAGGGGTTGTGGGGGAAGTCTTTAGTCATTCATTCATTCATCCTGGAGAGGAGGAAGAGGTATAGGAGCAAGTTTTGAGAAGAGCTAGTGGCTACGGCTTGGGGGACAAGGGGATTGCTTGGTGGACTTGCGAGCACAAGTTTAGATCTTCCTTGGGGGCTCCTACCAGTGTGTGGATTTGGACTAGCTAGGATTAGTCTTTCATCCTGGAGAAGAGGAAGAGGTAGAGGAGCGAGTTTTGAGAAGAGCTAGTGGCTGCGACTTGGGAAACAAGGAGATTGCTTGGTGGGCTTGCGAGCACAAGTTTAGATCTTCCTTGGGTGTTCCTACCAGTGTGTAGATCTAGGCTAGCTAGGGTTTCATTTGGATCTTGTGAGATCTTATGGATTTCTATTGTAATTTCATTGTATTTGGCTGTAACCCAGAAGGCCTTACAGCCGAGCATGTTGGATGAAAATATAATGATTCTATTATGAGTATTTGCATTATGTGGATATAAATCTCTGTGTTGTTATTTATATTCCATTGTGTGGTTATTGGTTGGGGGCTAGGACATCTCCATTGGGGATTCTCCTACCTTTCCCTTCATCAGCATCTATGTACCTTCTATGGGTGACTTGCGAGATTTTATTGTGCTTGAGGCTCACAGGACACCTTATGCAGCTCATCCAGGAGTTAAGAAGTTGCATGCCAATCTGAGGCAGTTATATCATTGGCCAGGTATGAGATTGCAGATTGCCAGCATAGTTGCTATATCTCTAGAGTGCCAGAGAGTGAAGGAAGAGCACAACCATCTAGGTGGGCTCCTGCAGCCACATGAGATTGTTGAGTGGAAGTGGGATACTATATCTATGGACTTCATTGTTGGTCTCCCTATGTCTTCTAGCCACCATGATGCTATCTTGGTGACAGTCAACATGTTGACCAAGGTTGCCCACTTCTCACCAATGTGTACTACATTTACAGCATGAGACATATCTTAGGTCTTTTTGTGGGATATTTTTAGACTTCATGGTATTCCCCATAAGATCATCTCTGATAGAGACTCCTTGTTCACATCATCTTTTTGGAGAGATTTATAGGTAGCATTGGGCAATAGGCTCAATTTTAGTACAGCATATCACCCTCAAATAGATGGCCAGAGCGAGAGGGTTAACCAGGTATTGGAGGACATACTACGCATGTATGTGATGGACCATTAGTTCAAGTGGGAGGAATACCTACATCTGGTCAAGTTTGCCTATAATAATGGGCATCATTCTTCTATAGGTATGCCACCATATCAAGCCTTGTATGGTAGACCATGTAGGACACCACTGAGTTGGGACAGGATCGAGGATAGAGTAGCTATTGGACCTCAGTTGGTCAAGGATATGGGGCAGCAGGTAGTCTTGATTAGACATCACCTTATAGAGGCTCAGGATTGATAGAAGAAGTATGCAGATGCGAAGAGGGTTGATCGTGAGAATATGGTTGGAGATAGGGTCTTCTTGAGAGTGTGCCCGCATAAGATTCTAATCCATTTTGGAAAGGGCTCTAAGTTAGCACCTTGCTTTATTGGACCTTTCAAGATAGTGGAGAGGATAGGACCAATTTTCTATCATCTAGCCTTGCCACCCAGTCTATCACGCATCCACGATGTGTTTCATTTATCTATGCTATGAAAATATATTTATGATGAGTCTCATGTTATAGATTGGGATGCCTTACAGGTGGAGTCAGATGGATAGCTAGCACTAGAGCCCATTCGCATTATAGCTCGATGAAACCTTGCACTCCAAGGCTAAGAGCTGGACCAGGTTAGATTCCAATGGGATTGTTATGATGAGGTCACAACTTCATGGGAGGACACAGCGCAGATGAGATCTCAGTACCTATATCTTTTTTATGAACTCTAGGAGGAAGTTCATGCCTAGTGGGGGAGGATGTGAGGCCTCAGCCCGACCCATCATAGCTTTACTGCTTGATCACACTTTGATACTTTATGTTTTGATACATTGATACACTTTTTGATTATCCTGACAGAGACTCGAGATATTATGTTATGATGATGATTATATTGTGTGGATTACATTTTAATATGGATTAGACCTAGAACAGGTGGTTGATTTTGATTATATATGTTTAGATAAGTGAATTGATGAGAAGATCAAATCATGATTGGATTTGATTATTTCATGGATGTTATTTCATGATGATTACAGAATTATTATGTTTCAAACATTTATGTATGAAAATTGCAATTAGGAATTTAATTCTGCTTATTGATTAATGTTGCTAATTATGAATTGAAAATGTATATTGCATGTGATTTTATTATCTTGGACTACTGATATTTGAGTTTAGTGTGCAGGAAAGGGAACCATGGAATTATTCAGAGAATTAGGGATAAACACATGTGAATTGAGTAAGCCAAGTTTTAATCCAATAAGGGGTTGAAACCTCGTTGTAATATGATCTTGTTGTAAACATAATCTGAATGTGTGTTAATAGTTTAAAATTCATGTGGTTGTTTGGACATGTCATTGTGAATATGATGTGTATTTTGTTTTGGTGTCACTTGACACTTGTGTTGTCCATGTGGATGGTGACATGTCAAATTAGGGCTTGGGCAAGAATAATCAAACCCTATAGGATGTTATATTAATCCCACTTGCATATAGATGTCTTGTAGGGATCACATCAAGTTGGAACTCGGATTTTAACTTTAGGGGTACTTTGGAGGGGTCAAAAGTTACCCTAGAGTATATTTTTGGCCAAAATTAGTTAACCCTAAGGTGTTACCTTAGATTAGGGCTAGTTTTTACCTATGGGAGAAACCTAGGTCACCATTATGACTTTCAAAAATGCCTACTTTTCAAAAGTGGTAAAAATAGAGATGGCCACATGCATCTAACTTGTCCCACACTCCTTACTAAACTCACAATTAAGAGGGGAGACAAGAGGTAAGACAAAAGGCTAGATGTCATGTCTCATTATTGCTAGGTCTTGAGTACACTTTGGGGGTCTTTTTAAAGGGTTTGGGGAGACTTAGTGGGTGTTCACCCACTCTCTAATTCTAGAGACAATTAGGGTTTGGATAGAGGAAGGATAAGGATTTGGGCTCTTCGCAAGTTTTATTTTACCATAACAAATTTGGAAGGTTGGTCTCCATTGCCATGAAGTGCTTTTTTTTTTGCAAGTAGATTTGTATGTTATTTTTTTATGAATATGAAATCTTGTATGGTGTTCATGTATGTAATCTTGTATAGTGTTGTTGTATGTAGATTTTGTTCTCATTTGTTGGGTTGGGAATGCATTTGGATTTTATATCAAATCTTGTTCTTTTGGATTGGGAGTGTTGTTCATAGGAGTTAAGGCATTACTCACCCTTTGGGAATGGAAGAAGTGGCCTTGGGTGAAGGGGTTAGTTGGGCTCTCCATTGTAGTGAGAGTCTCTTCTCTTGGAGAAGAGGGATACTTTCATGGAGTATGGGCTCCATGAAGCCATATTGTAAATATTGTTTTGGTATAGAAATGATCAAATGTGTATATGGAAGGAATGTCAATGAAGCCTTGGAAAGGTATGGAAAAATTTTTATTGAGGAATTTGAAAATGAAAATGGCATTCTCCTCCTTCGAAAAGCCCACCTTCACCCTACTTCAATGGGTTTCAAAAATTCATTTGTGAAGTCTTGGTTGGGAGTATATTGTTGTTTTGTGTATATATAATGTTTTGTGAGAATTTAGATATGTTACCGGTTTAGCCTTGGTTCTCTAAGCTCGGGGGTGGTCTCCTTGAGACCTTGGTTGGGAGGTGAGCTTCACATAGTTTCCCTCAAGAAATTTACAGGTTTGGAAGTCAAGATGATGGTGAAAGAGGCTTGGAAGAAATCCCTATTTGGGTGTAGTTGTGTGTAAGCAACTTCAATGTTGCATGGTTACCCCTTTTTATTGAAATTTATTTTTTGTTGATTGTTGTAATGTTCATTTTGGAAGATTTTTTAAGCTAGATGTGAAGAGCTCTCATTATTTATGTAATGATTCAGTAAAGGAAGAAATGTTACATACCATCCATGTATTATATAGATTTACCATCTTGAATATGTGTAATTGTAGATTGTAAGATTACCATAATGTAAATGATAGATTCTTTAGTTCATGCATATTGTATTCTATTTCTTAGAGAAAAAAAAAAGTTAACCATTCATGTTAGAGGGATATCCAATATTGAAAGAGAAAGACAATATAATAGTTTCATATTGTAAAAATCTTGAGGATTTGTAAAACTTGGAATCTCCATCTCCATAGATTCAACTCTCTACATTAAAAATCTCCATTTCAATCTCAATTCTTGAGAAGAAGAAATAACCCTGATAACAATAACAAATCAAACTAGTTAGTATGTTAATGTTAAAATCAACTAATACTATTAGTCCTCTTAGTATATTTCTCTAATAAATCAATCCAAATGCATACAATGATCTATTACAAAAATTGAACCAAGAAAATCAATATTGAAGAGCTTAAACCAAACAAGGCCCATGACACTTTCCAGATTTAGAGAAAAAATGCTCTCTGAAATTTGTATGGGAAAGGAAATTAATTCTTCTTACCATAGAGAATATTCCTTTCCCAATATGCTCTCTCTCTAATTAAGTTAGTCTCTTAATCCCACTAGCATAACCTTGAAATTTAATCCTAAATTTTAATTAACTCACCTTGCACTTTTACCTATTTCCATGGGCCCCACCTTCACCATACTCATCCCCTCTTTACCTCCTTGCTTGGGCGTAGGAGTGTGTAAAGTTTGAAAAGTAAATCAATTTGTTAAGGGATGCACTACTTGGTCCATGCGCCACCTCCCTTGCTGTCAACATCCTTTAAGTCTGACATGTCTTTTGCCCCAAGTCAACCCTCTCTTCCCTTCATGCAAAATTCTCCTTGGGAAGGATGGAGATATGTTGGTGGGCCCTAGAAACTCATCATCCTCCCTGCTTAAAAAACCGCACCACCTTTTTCTTTCATGTCTTTCCATGTGAATTTTCTTATATAGGAATGGGGTAAGTTAGGTGGTGGGCCCCAAAACAAGTCATTTAGACCTGCACTCTTCCCTTTGGAATTTGAACCCTTGTTGATTTGTCCCTTGTGATGGGATAGGGAGTTAGTAGACAATTAGGTTAGTAGATTATTTGATAGTTAGATTAGATTAATATGTAGTTAGTAGATAGTTTAAGTTAGTCAATAAGATCTATTTTTTTATTGTTTTAATTCTTAATGGTGTAGTAATCTATACATATATAAACTGAATTCAATGATATAGCATTAGTTATTAGATTAATAACTTTAGTGTTATGAAAGATGAATGGACTTATTAACATGATTAAAATTTAATTTTTATTGGACCAACTTATTAAAATAATAATTAATCATTCTAAATGGATCCTTAACATTAGTTGTTTAGGTTATTTTAAAATTGTGAAATTTCTGAACTAATTTCATAAGGATTTTGGCCTAAAGTTTTGATTAGCATACAAGAGATGTAGATTTATTCAACCAATTCAAATGTATAGTTAATGTTATTTTAAATTTTATTATGATAAAAAGGAATATGTTACTCTTGTGTTCAAAGGGTTAGGCGTTATGTTAAATTTCAATTAGAAGTTAATTTAAATTTTCTATTAAAGGATAATTTAATTGTCTTATTAAAGGTTAATTTAAAGTTGTTTTGTTAGGGGATTGATGAATTAGGAATGCATGTATTTTCATAAAAGGGGATTAATTTAATTAGAAATGATATTGGTAGGTTAGGAAATCAGATTTGATTTCAGCTATTAGATTTTAATTAATAGTTGTTTGGTATAGTGAAATTGTTATTAAATTTTAATCATGCCAATTGATAAATGTTTCAGGTATGTTTGTTTAAAAAGGGAGTAGAATATTAATTAGACTAGGTTTTGAGCTAGTAGTTAATGTTGAAAGAAAACTAGAACTAGATTTGAATGGATTAAGTTGTAATCTAGGTTAAGAGTTAAGTAAGCATTAGGTCAACCTAACTCAACATATGTTCATAACAACTAACTATCATCATGATACTAAACATAGTTAAACATGGAATTAGAGTGAGACCAACCTGAGTTAAGCATTCATATAACACGTGGAACAAGTTGATCCTCTAACTCTGCATCTATTTGTGGCATGACCCTAATTCAATCTACGTATATACCTTGTAACTCAAAGGTTAACTCTACCATGCTATCACCTTTCCAACTCAACCATTATTAGTTGTATGTACTTATGTGTTTTAAGAAAAAAAATTGTGTGTGTTTTGCCCTAGTTTTGGGCATGACAATTATCCTCTCCCCTGAGCACTCTCTACTGCTTCCAATCTGGCAAAAATTTGTCTTAACAAGTCTAAGACCACTAGATATCCATTCCTAGCTCCAATTCTCGCATTTCTCCTGGCCATCTCCACAATCCTTAGTAGTTGTAAGTTGGGTCCTTTCAACTGCCACCCCACAAGAAAACCCTAGGTTACAAAACATGACTTTGATACCACTTGATGCAATCAAGGATTGAGAAACCTCAAGGAGACCATTCTCATCCTTTCAGCCAATACAACACAATGAAAACAATAAGCCAAAGTGGAAATAAATGAGAGATCAACTTTCTATTATTCTCATAAAATCATTTACAATAGATTATAACACGTAGTCTCACATGCCAGGCATATAGGCCTGATTATGATTAGAAAATATCTTACAAACCCTAGCCAAATAACTCCCAATAATATTATGAAAATCAACTATCCCTTAAGAACAAGCCCATAAGATTATAAAGCAATCGCAACATCGGTCGACCCAGAAAAGATCATATTTCCCAATAATTGAGAAAATGTGTTACAAAAAATAAGTCAAACCCAAATCATCTGGAATAACCTCCAATAAGAGAAATAATAGATGCTATCATAGAAATAAGTCAGCCTCAAATGTATCAATGAGTTGTGATGTAGGCGTATCTTGGATTTGCTTGGTAGTTGCTTTGCAAAGTTCTTGCAATGTTGCTCAGTTTTTGTGTTGTCCGAGGGGCTCAGTCGTTGAAGGATGTTCGGTCACTGAAGGGCTCAACACATGCTAGTGCTCATAATATGCTGGTTTCTTGGCATGTATTAACCTCGATGATGCCTATGGAGCTCGGTAATTGTGCTTTCTTGACAATGCCTCGCTTGCTCGGCATGTGTTGGTTTGTTGATGCTCGGCTGGTGGTTGTGATGACATTAATTTTACCATTAGTACACTTAGTGAAAAACATTGATAGAGATTACTGGTAGACTATAAGCATTATCAATAGACTATAAGCATTACCGGTGAACAACAAGCATACCTGATAGAACACAGAGGTCATGAAAAATGCTAAGTATGGAATTGATAGAGGAACACTGACAAGTGTTGCACCAACAAAGTGAACAGGGCATCACCGACAGGTCAATAACATAACATTGAGAACATCACTAATGACACAGTTTTGAGAATAAAACTGATAGAATAGAAAAGGCATACCCAATGACCAGTTCAAGAAAGGAACACTGACAACCAAGAAAACTGACCGTCAGAACCGACAGTCAGTTAGAGAACCCGCAAATAGTGGATCTGAATTTTACACGTTAGATAAAGCAATGTAATTCTATTCATAGAGTTTTAATTTGTTTTAAATCATTACTTGAGGATCAGGAAAGCATTATGTAAATGTTTTAAAGCATCCTAATGGATCTAAAACATATTTAACTAAAGATCAAGGTCAAGTTGTAAACCTTGGATCTAGAGTTAACTTGTGAAACGTGAATCAAGAATTGAGTAAAAAACTAGTATAAATAAATGTTCAAATCAATTGTGAGTTATGAATTCATTGTTGTTGATAGCCATGAAGAGAATCTAAGGAGCAGAAGGAAAAATTCATGCAAAGTTTAGAAACAAATCATATCAGTTGTCAAGAACACACAGAGGCTACCGACGAGAAGATAAAGGTATTATTCAATCATGGAAGGATGATTACTTATATGTATGAAGCTTAATAGGATCTGTTATCAGCAATTAGAGATTGCATACATCATTAGATTAAAGACTTATGTAGTTGCATTCTAACAAGTGCATCACATCTAAAATCCTTTTGTAGAATGTGAACTTTACCATTCTTTACAAATCTCTTAACAGAGTGCACACTTAACAGTGTTGCTAAAGCTTCAAACGAAGTAGATCTTAACAGGTCTCCACAGTAATACTCCTAACAGGGTAGGTCATCAGAAGTGACCAATTGTAGGCCTTAACTGGCCCCTTCTTATCTGCAGATAGTGAAGTTTTGTGGGTAACAATCCCCACCACAATTTTTACTTTCTAAAAGGAGTTTTCTATGATATCATATCTTGTGTTATGTGTTATCTATTTTCATGAATGTTTCTGTTATGGTTACATATTAAAGAACTTATGATATGATTGCATATACATAAAGAAAGATGAACAGTTAGATAAAGATAATTTACAAACTGATGATTAAGGGTTAATGGGCTAACAAAGAAAATTTTTAGAGGTACTGATTCACCCCTCCCCTCTCAGTACATCATTCTAATATAATTTCAACAATTGGTATCATAGCTAAATTTCTCTCTTGAAAAGCGTAAATACTTGAGAGAAAATATCAGAGCAATGGACAAGTTCAGAATAGACATGACTATTGAGAATGAGTAGTTACAAATACAAATAAACTATGAGCAGTATAAGGAGGCAAAAATAAAACTGAGAAAATTTCTTGATGAAAGAAAGATTATGGCAACCATGCTAAATGAGAAAGACTACAAAGAATTTGAAATACAAGATTACTTTGAAACAGCAGAGTCATCAATGAGCAAAGCTTCAGACGCATCAGTAGAAGAAATTGCAAGTCTACAAGAGGTCAATCTACATCTGATAGATCAAATCAAGATGTTGCAAATTGGTCAAGAGACTCAAATGCTGAAAATGATTGATGTCATGAATGATGTAAGCAAAGTTGAAAATGAAAGAACTCTAGCCATTAATGATAGGAGGAAAATTACAGAGAAGCTACAATTGAAAGAATTAGAAATTCAAAGACTTACTGAGCATCACCATGAGGTTACCAACCAAATAATTCTTATGAGTCAAGAAGCAAACAAATTAAATACAGAACTCATTGAAATAATACATATCATAGGTGAGCTAAGAGAAGAGAAAAAAATATTGAAGCATGAAATCAAAGTCCAGAATCAACACATTGAATTAATCAAAAAGGCTGAGGATAGCAACAAAAGGATGGATGATTTTCTTGATGGACAAAGAAGAGTCAACAACTACACAGGATTAGGGTACAACAAGAATGGTGATTCTTCTAATCAACTAGATCATAGGAATGCTTTCACAAACCCAAGATCCAAGAAGTTGTCATGCAATCACTGTGGAAAACCAAGCCACACCTCAAACATCTACAGAAGCAAAATGAAAGGTATTTCTCAAGCACAATCTAATTTTATTCATAATTATTATAAATTTCAAAAGAAAGGACAGAAGGCACATGAGTGCAGATCCAAAGTGACAAATCTAAAGAGAAAAAACTATATGGACAAGTATTGTCCTACATGCAAGATGAATGGGCATACACATAAGGAATACTAGAAAAAGAACAAAAAGGCATGGACACCAAAGGAAATTGATAAAAGCTACAAACCAACTAGACTAGGTAACTCATATGTTTGGGACTATGACACATGGGTAAATTTCATAGCATGTGGAAGGTATGGTCATATTGTTGCCAACTGTATGAGAAAGTGGACCAGAAGTTCAAGAGGTTGGACCAATCCAAGTATGGCATGCTTGCACTGTCATAAGGTTGGACATGTGATAAAATATTGCAAAGACCAACTGACAGACATAAGTACACATCCCAATGGAAATACCATTGATGACATCAAGAGAATGAGAAACAAGATGTGGGTAAAAGCCACTAGCATTGAAGGTGCTGGAACAAGCAATGCAAATAGTGACACCTCATCCAATGGATCTGGTGACATCACTACATCCAACTAGATTGCACAAGTAAGAATGGAACTGTATTATGAAAAGTTTTACTATGCATCAGTTCCATCACACATAGTTCATATTGTAACATTAGCATGAATAAAGATGCAATATATTGTTATTTACTAAACTATTGAAAAGCAACCATCGGTTATTGGGCACAATTTGTATCAGTGAACACACACAAAAAAGTTAGCACTACTTACCAGAATGTATCGCTCATTACAAAAGCTAAGTGTAAACTGTCGGATATTGGTGAACGTTGAATCAACAAAAGTTGTCTTTGTAACCTCACCGACAATCATCGGTGAAGTCTCCAAACTACTAGCTACCCCGACACTTTGCACAAACACCAAAGATGTTATGAATGTCTCTACTGACAAAATCATTCTTCATATACCAATGAGTTGGTACCCATTAATGAAAACTTAGGGTACAAAGAGGTTATAAAATCCTGATGGGTAAACACATTATTCGCACCCACAATTTTTGAGCAGACCAGAGCGATTTAAGAGCAAACTGGAAAGTGACCCAGTAGAAATCAATTTGACACAAAGCATTCACATTGATAGGTAATCACAGAGAATACATAAGTAATAACACTCACCGACCGCACTATTTTATTTATGAAAAGCCCTAAATTGCAAACAAGATGGCATTGACTTTGAGAGTTGAGAATATTAAGGATGATAAGAAGAAATCCTTCAAGCTTATCAGCAGAGGTTCCTGTGCTGAACCTAAATACAAGTTACACCCTGAAATAGCTTCACAACCTAATGATTCCAGAGCATTCTCTTGAATCCCACCTAGGGTTTTACTAGTAGAGGACATAAGGTCCTATATTCACTACAAGATCTCAGAAATAGGAGATCTAGACCTAGATAATGCCTATAGGGTACTATGTGATGATATTGGAAAGCTCAAAGAAGAGCACAAACACTTGGAAGTAAAGGGACTCACAAATGCACTGCATTTTCCCAAGGTCTTCAAAACATAATGGATAAATATTGTTCTTAGCAGAGTTCAAAACAAGAATCTATGTATAAAGAAGCCAAAGGAAATAAAAAAGGATGTTATTCACACGGTTACTGGTTATCCTACAACTGATAAACCATAGGCGCACAAGAACCCATCTCTAGCAAAAGTGGAAAAACCGACTGGTGCTAAATCAGATAAAAGAGCACTAAAGGTCAACACCATTACCGACATAGAGCTAAAGTTTGGAGCATGTGTTGTTGGATATAAGATCTTCCAAGCAAGCCGAATGAATAGCATATCTAGTACTACTATGAGCACAGCATACAAGATTATCAAATAGGGGAAGAAGATGGATCTTGCAGAGATCCTGTTACATCAATTTGAGGAGAACATGTGCAAAATAAGGTCTTCAAGAAAAAACACTTGTAATTTTGGTTCCCTCATAATGTGCATATTCTTTTTCTTTGAATAATACTTTCCTTCCATTGGAAAAGTTGCATGGGACACAAGCAGACCCATAACCATTCAGATAGGTGAATTCATAGAATCACTAGGAACAGATTTTGATAATGTTATGCATGAGTATTTCAAAACCATAAAGGAAATGTTGCAAGCAAGAACTAGAATTCCTGAGAATCTAATAGAGGAACACCAAGAAGAAATATGTTTCATGGTAGATACTGACTTCACATACATCCAGGCAATAGTACCAAGGAAATCATGGCTTTCAAAATTGGATTATGAAATCAAAACAGGATTACCCAATGAGTGCATTAAGGCACTATTAAATGAACCATTAGACAATAAGAAACTAAGATTTGGTACCTATGAAGAGGCCAAACAGAAGATTAAAATAAATCTTGTTGTCAAGAAGGCTATAAAATAGTCAAAAAGAATGGTGAAGAACTTGAAAAAGAATTTAAATATATCTTTTGAAGGAGAAGAAGAAAGAGAAGGTGAAGAGGAACAAGAGGGTAAGGAGGAACTCACTGAGGACCAGCTTCCCATCGGTGACACAGTAGAAAAAAATGAATCAGAGGTAGAGAAGTCTGATTCACCACCTCCTCCTCCACCTAAGAAGTCAAGAACAAGAAGTCAAATAGCACAAGATGCAATTCCTTCTCCCATGGTAAAAGGAAAGGTGTATAAGAGGAAACCTGACACACCAAAGGAAAAACAACCAGCTAGGGCACCTGCCAAAAGGAGGAAAATTGTTCAGACTAATGAGGACTTAGAGGATTCAGCTATGGATGAACTTGACACTGTAAAACAAGAAAAGGAAATAGCAAAGGTTATGTCACCCACAGAAGACATTGATGAAATATGTAAGTATATTTTTGAACCTGCATTTGTTGGACATCCTAAGATTAAAAAATGGTTAAGATGGGATTTTGTAGAATAGAATAAGATTGAAGATGCACTTATTGCTAAGATGTGAAAACACTACTATGTCCCACTACAATTCACTACACGTGATGTACCACAAGAATTATTAATTAGAATTTCATCTAGATTCACTTTTGCACTTCATGAAGAGAAAAGGATAAGAGAAAGAGTACTGGTTTCTCTTATGCCTCCTGAATCAAAGAGAGAAGAAATCAATGAAATCATGGAGAAACATGCAAAAATTTTCTCACCCAAAATGAGAGCTTATAAATTTATTAAAGAGAAGCTTATAGAGCTAGAACAAGAAACCCATGATGCATGGAGCAAGATACTCAATCCTACTGAGGAAAGCAGTTATGAGAAGGAAACTGTCACCCAGAGAGATAACTCAAGAGCAAAGTTAGACAGTGAAGAAGTGCAAATAATAGGCCAAAAATAGATTGATATTATAGATGAAGAATGGCCAAAAGACGGCGAAGAAAATCAAGTAAAAACAAGCCCCATCCACATCAATTTAGAGGATGAAGAAGTTACCAAAGAAGAATTGTCAATAAAAGGTAACTGAAATGAAGATATAAATGATGAATTGTGGTTAGACAACATTGTCAATGACACCACAAGACAAGACCCTGTAGTAGAAGTTCAAAAAGATGAAGACATAAATGCTACAAAGGGCAATACCGATGGATAGGATACAACTATTGACACTGCAACAGTCAATACACCTACAAACATGAATATATTAATAGGTGCTATTAATATTCAGTCAAGTCAAGACAAATCATCTAAGAAAGATGATAATATACCCAAGGATATGGGTACCGATGAAAACAAAGATGCATCCAACACTCACAAGGATAGAGATATAGAAATGAAAGATGCAACCAACAACCAGCAAGAAGTATCAAAAGATCAAAACAAAGAGGCAGATAACAAAACTGATGATACATTGAGAAAGGTTGAAGAAAAAGATAAAAATGAAGGAGTCAAAAAGGATGAAGATATAAAACTTAAAGAAAATACATCTATTGATACACCCAGGGAAAATGAGGAGACGTCTTCACCAAACCATCTGGTGGACTCAGAACAGATACAAAAGGATGCCTCATCTTCTTGACCCTCACCCACCATATCAACCCAATCTCATGATTTACAGATGGTAGTACATCAATCTTCCACCTAGCCAAAGAAGAAGAAGAAGAAAATAGTAAAGAAAGAGATCTTGGTTGTTACATTGGATGAAGAGATAAAGTTCCAAACTGGGATATTACCACTTTGGACAGTGATAAAATTCAAGAGTTTGGAGTGCTATGTCAAAAAAAGGCCATTCAAAAGAAAATGATACAAGAACATAGGGAAATAATGGCACTTGACAAGGCAAGAGACATTCTCCAACAACTTGTTCCTGAAGTAAAACTTGAAACAAATGCTACAGTTATGGAACAAATTGTTGTTCTTACCGACGCAATCACAGAGCAGAATATCGATGCAGAACAAACTATGGAAAAACAAGCAGAAAAGAAGTACCAATACAAGTTAATTGATAAAATCAGCCAAGAAGTGGCATTGAACAAGGTAAAGCTCTTTGAACTCACTGATCAATTAGAGCCAATGATTGCTGAAGCAATCACCTTAGTTCAAAAGATGTGCACACTTGAGAATTTTACAAAAGAAAATAGTGACAAATCAACAACATATATCTAAAGAAAGAAATCTTATTGCAACCCCTGAGATGTCTGTAGTAGATAGCATCTATGATATACATGTAAGGCTATCACTGGAGCACATGGCTCTAGAAATGCTGAAGGGGAAATGGGAAAATATGATGGAGGAGATCAAGTCCTCACATTCCCACCTTTTTGACAAGTTGTAAGTACCTTTGCCTTTAGAATCAAAAAAGGAGGAAAGGAAATGTATATTGTATGTATAGAAGGAACAGATATATATATATATATAAATATAGTTATGTACAATATATATCAAAAAAAGATGAAAAAAAAGTACATAAGGATATGTATACACTTACACTTACTGGCATATACATAGGGGGAGTCATTCAAATGACTAAGGAAGGAGTATACACAGGTGTACATACTAAATACACTCAGCATGTTGCACATATCATGTTTTTGATACTAATGTCAAAGGGAGAGATTGATGATGTTAATTTTTCCATTAGTACACTTAGTGAAAAATATTGACAGAGATTACCAGCAAACTACAAGCATTACCGGCAGACAGTGAGCATACCTGACAAAACACAGAGGTCATGAAAAATGCTAAGTATGGAATTGATTGACGAACACTGACAAGTGTTGCACCGACAAAGTGAATAAGACATCACCGACGGGTCAATAACAAAACATTGAGAACATCACTGATGACACAGTTTTGAGAACAAAACTGACAAAATAGAAAAGGCATACCCGATGACCAGTTCAAGAAAGGAACACCGACGACCAAGAAAACTGACCGTCAGAACTGACAGTCAGTTAGAGAACCTGCAAATAGTGGATCTGAGTTTTACACGTCAGATAAAGCAATGTAATTCTATTTATAGAGTTTTAATTTGTTTTAAATCATTACTTGAGGGTCAATCAAGCATAATGTAAATGTTTTAAAGCATCCTAATAGATCTAAAACATATCTATCTAAAGATCAAGGTCAAGTTGTAAACCTTGGATCTAGAGTTAACTTGTGAAGCATGAATCAAGAATTGAGCCAAAAACTAGTATAAATAGATGTTCAAATCAATTGTGAGTTATGATTTCATTGTTGTTGATAGCCATGAAGAGCATCTAAGGAGCAGATGGTAGAATTCATGCAAATTTTAGAAATAGATCATATCAGTTGTCAAGAACACACAAAGGCTACCGATGAGAAGATAAAGGTATTATTCAATCATGGAAGGATGATTACTTATATGTATGAAGCTTAATAGGATCTGTTATCAGCAATTAGAGATGGCATACATCATTAGATTAAAGACTTATGTAGTTGCATTCTAACAAGTGCATCACATCTAAAATCCTTTTGTAGAAGGTGAACTTAATCATTCTTTAAAAATCTCTTAACAAAGTGCACACTTAACAGTGTTGCTAAAGCTTCAAATGAAGTAGATCTTAATAGGTCTCCACTGTAATACTCCTAATAGAGTAGGTCATCAGAAGTGACCAATTATAAGCCTTAACCGGCCCCTTCTTATCTGTAGATAGTGAAGTCTTGTGGGTAACAATCCCCACTATAGTTTTTACTTCCTAATAGGAGTTTTCTGTGATATTGTATCTTGTGTTATGTGTTATCTATTTTCATGAATGTTTCTATTATGGTTACATATTAAAGAACTTATGATATGATTGCATATACATAAAGAAAGATGAACAATTAGATAAAGATAATTTACAAACTGATGATTAAGGGTTAATGGGCTAACTAAGAAAATTTTTAGAGGTACTGATTCACCCCTCCTCTCTCAGTACATCATTCCAATATAATTCCAACAAGTTGCTAGCACTCGGCACTGTGGCTTGTCGACTTGTGTTCTTTTGGATTTGGGAGAACGACTTGCCGCATTTAATTTGGATCTCTCGTTGGGGGATGTTAGTGGACCTATTTGGGTCTTGGATCTTTTTCCTATGTGTATTTAATGTAAGGGTTTATTTTATTTGTAATTTGCAATAGGCCAACTTGTGGTTGTACTAGTATTTAAGGAGGTCTAAGTTAGCTCAGAGGTAGAGGAGATTAGATTTGAGGATCTGAGTATTAGATCTTAATTTTGTGGAAGATACCTTGGTGGACTAGTAGCATGTTGGCTTAGGAAACAACAATGTTTCTTGGTGGCTTGCAAGCACAATTTTAAATTCTATCTTAGAGTTCCTACCAGGTTGTTGTGTGGTGTATAGTAGATCTAGACTAGTTAAGGAGGTGATCTAAAACTTGTAGAAGGTCTATGCTGGATCTTGGATTTATATCTTTGTAATTGGCCATAACTGGGAAGGCCTTATAGCCTGACATGTTGAATGTAATTGTTGTTTTATGAAAATATATCTCATATGTTGATTTGTATTTCTGTGTTGTTGGTTGTTTCCATTGTTTTTTCTTTGGGCTGCTAGTTTGGATAGTCCATTCTTGGACCCTCTAACCTTGCATCTCATCTGGTGGTATCAGATCTTGAAGTTTGTGAGTGTGTAGATAGATCGTTGAGGTTGGTCAGTTTGCACTGGGACCTTGGGTTGGGTTGAAGATGCCTCCAAAGAAAATAGAGGAGGAACCTATGGAGAAAACCAATCAAAAAGATTTTAGAGCTTTGCAAAGACAAGTGCAAGATTTACATGATGAATGGTGTAGTGAACAATAGATCTCTGATTTGAGGAATATTTCAAAGGTTGTCAATAGATCTTCGATGAAGATATCATTAAAATCTTGCAATCAGATCACTGAAGTGATGCAATTGACTAGAGAAGAGGTGCGAGTTGGTATTATTAAGATGAAGAAACAAGTGAAGGAAATAGAGATAGCGATGTGGAGAGGATATCTTGAACTTGAGGTTGATAAAGGCATGGGAAGTGTTGTTGGTGTGAATGTTGCAGAGGAGATAAGTCTTGGTGAAGGCTTGGAGGATCTTGTTGATTCTGAGGAGGATATTTTTTAGAACAGTTCATCTGTGCATGTTAATATTGAAGAGGTGATTGGTTTTCATAGTAAGATAGATGGCTATGATGTGGAGATTGTAGAGCATCTTGTTATGGATGATGATATTTCTGGTGAGATGGAAGAGATACCTTTGACTATGTGTATTGCTGAGGAGGTCGGTATTGATGACTTTGTTGACAGGGATGTTGACCTAGATGTTTATTGATGCAGTTGTTGAACTTGGTGAGGACGGTGGTAAGGGAATTTATGTTGTTTGTTTTGTTGATTGGTATGAGTTTGTGGATGAGACTGATGAAGATGGTGGACATCTTGATCTGATACTTTTTAATAAGCTTTAGTTCTTTGATGAGTTTGTCAATGATCGTTATGTTGGAGAGTTGTAGACTAACTTGGTTCAGTTGAGTGGTAATTTGTTGCTAAAGTTACCTTATGAGATTGTAGCCTTATGTTTCTTGCTGGTTATGAGTACTACTTAGGTTGGTTATGTGCAAGAAGATTCTGTTTCTTATGTTATAGTGCTTGCATGGAAGGAGGGAATGATTTTCATTGACAGAGGTAGTTATTTGAGGATGAACTTCTTAGTGGTGAAGTTGGATGACTGGCTGAAGGACAAAGGATGTGGAATGAATGAAGTTCATGACATCTTTGTTGCTGATGAATTGATGACTGAGTATGATCAGGTGTATGGGTTTGCAAATCTGGTACTTATGTCTGTTAGTGGATTTTGTAGCTGGTATATTTATGAACAGAGCTTGTGGAGATCAGATCAGAGAAGGTAGAATGTGTTGGTGTGGAATTTGTGGTTCTTATCCTTGATGGAGTGGAAGCCTTTGGTGAAAATGAATTTGGCTGAGAGCTTAATTTTGGCACCAAAATGTGGGGCACGCTTTTCTATTCACCTGGGGAGTCTGATGTAGGAGCATCTTGGATTTTCTCGATAGTCTCTTTGCATATTTCTTGCAATGTTTCTCAATTTATGTGTTGGCCAAGGGGCTCGGTTGTTGAAGGATTCTTATTTGCTAAAGGGTTTGACACATACTGGTGCTCAACATATGTTGGTTTCTCAACATTTATTATGGCTTGACGATGCCTATGGAGCTAGGTCATTGTGCTTGCTCAGCAATGTTTGGCTTGCTCAGCAATGTCTGGCTTGCTTTGCATGTGTTGGTTTGTTGATGCTCAGCTGGTGGTTGCTGGCACTCGCCAGTGTGGTTTTCCAACTTGTGTTCTTTTGGATTTGGGAGGCTGACTTGTGGCATTTAATTTGGATCTCTAATTGGGGGATGTGTGTGGACCTATTTGGGTCTTGGATCTTTTTACTATGTGTATTTAATGTAAGGGTTTGTTTTATTTGTAATTTGCAATAAGCCAACTTATGGTTGTGCTAGTATTTAATAAGGTCTAAGGTAGATCAAATCTGAGGATCTAAGTATTGGATCTAAATTTTGTGGAAAATACCTTGGTGGACTAGTAGTATGTTGTCTTAGGAAAAAAGAAGGTTTCTTGGTGGCTTGCAAGCACAAATTTAGATCCAGTCTTAGAGTTCCTACCAAGTTGTTGTGTGGTGTGTCATAGATTTGGACTAGTTAAGGAGGTGGTCTAAAAATTGAAAAATATTTGTGCTAGACCTTGGATTTATATCTTCGTAATTGGTCATAACTAGGAAGGCCTTACAACCTAACATGTTGAATGTATCTGTTGTTTTATGGAAATAGATATCATATGTTGATTTGTATTTTTGTGTTGCTAGTTGTTTCTGTTATTGTTTCTTTGAGCTGCTAGTTTGGATAGTCCATCATTGGACCCTTCTACCTTGCATCCCATTAAGATGGCATGATCACATATAGACATTCCAATCTGAAGATCAGGAAATAATCAGAAATCACAATGACTAATCGGGAAAATGAAGAACATGATAGTCATTCAAAGAATCTTCCAAATCACATGTGTGATAAATCTAAATGATGTGTGATCTTAGGATAAGGTCCAACCTAAAGCCACAAACACACTGCAGTGCCTGGAACACAAAAGAACAACTACAAATCAACTACTAACAGAAATAATGGACTGATCAAATAGGAAAATAAATATTTTTTAGTTGATGCAAGATTGCTAAGATCCCAAGATTCTCTTGCATCAGTATTCCCTAAATCAAATTTCCTCATGATCTTACACAATCCAAACTTCCTCATCTTTAGCTTGTTATAGGTTTCAACAAGAAATGTGCCCTTCTTCAAATATACCGTTACTTCATCCCCTACTTAGAATTCCTTATGTTTCCTCTTCCTATTATTATTCTCCTTATATGTCTAATTCATTGTCTCCAAACATTGTTTAACCTCTTCATGTAACGACTTAATAACCTGTGCAAGCTCCTCTCCTTCTGCACTCCTCTTGACTTTATGACTGATATCCCTCAACTTGGATACTCCTTTAGGATTAAACCTACTAACTATCTCAAATGGTGTCTTCCCTATACTCATATTTACTAAATTGTTATATGCAAACTCTGCTTGTCCTAGAACCAAATCCCAATTTCTAGTCTTCTCTCCAACTAAACATCTTAGTAAGTTACCCAAACTCTTGTTCACTACCTCAATTTTTCCATTTGTTCATGGGTAAAATGTAGAACTAAACATCAAATCAGTCTTCATCTTCCTCTAAAGTGTCTTCCAAAAATAACCAACAAACTTATTATCTCTGTTTAAAACTATGCTTTTAGGTAATCCATGCAATCTCACAATCTCCTTGAAAAATAATTTAGCTACATGTACTGCATCTATTGTCTTCTTACATGGTATGCAATGTGACATCTTAGAAAATATCTCTACTGCCAAAAATATAGAATCATTACCTCTTTGTGTCTTCGGTAACCCAAGTATAAAATACATGCTAATATCCTCCCAAGGCTTCGTTGACACTGTCAAAGGCATATACAATCCAATATTCTAACTATTTCATTTTGCAACTTGACAAACTCTACAACTTTGAAAAAAAATTCCTACATCCTTATGAATCTGAAGCCAAAAGTAATTCTTACTCACTAAAGTCACTATCTTGCCAATAACAAAGTGTCCAACTAATCCTCCACAATGCTTCTCCTTAACTATATTTTCTCTCATAGAACTTCTATGTATACATAATTGAATATCTTTAAATAACATATCATCCTAAATGAAATAGTCCAACCATTTGTTTCAGTCTGCTACAATAGGTTCTCTACAAGGTTTCCAAGGTTTTCAAAAATTAGGGTCATCTACATACAAAGTCTTCAACTCATCAAATCCCAATACTCCAACTCTCATCTCTGTCAACAAAGTCCTTCTACTCAAAGCATCAACAAATTTATTTTTATTACCACTCCCATGTTTCAACACAAATGGATAACTTTGTAATAATTCAAACCATATCATATGTCTCTAATTCAACTTACTTTAACTGTTCAAATATTGCAATGCTTGATGATCGGTGTACAACACAATATCCTTAGGAAACAAGTAATGTCTCTATTTATTCAAATCTTGAACTATGACATAAAATTCATGATCATAAACTGAATATCTTCTCTTGGCATCACTCAAATTTAAACTGAAATAAGCAATCGGTCCACTTTCTTGAGTTAGTACTAATCCAATTGCATTTCCACTTGCATCACAGTCCACACAAAATACCTTATTTAAATCAGGTAAAGCTAGCATAGGTTGTTCAATTATCTTTTGCTTCAACAACTCAAAACTCCTTTGTGCTTCATGTAAACATGTGAATTTTTTATGTCCCCACTCATTGTCTCAGTCATAGGATTACAAACCAAACTAAAATTTCTAATGAACTTCTGGTAAAAACTAGGCAATCCATGAAATGATCTCACTTCTCCAACACTTACAAGTGTAGGCCACTCAATAATTTATTTAACCTTCCCAGGGTCCATCTTCAATCCCTCTGAGGATATCAAAAATCCCAAATATACTATTTCTTCTCTCATGAAGGAAGTGTCCTATAACAAGGATTATCTCAAAATACTCTTCACTAGGAGTCTTGGAGGCCTTGCACTCAAATGGCTCATGAATCTACCTCCTGGACCCATATCTTCTTTTGCTAATCTGGAAAAAAATTGTCGCATAATACTCCTACAATATTGAACATCAAGCATCACTAAGTGACTTTTGCAACACCAACCAAAGGAATGGGGAAACCTTTTCCAATTTCTTACAAAAATGGAGACACCTTTCCAATTGAATGCCTTGGAAAATACCAAATAATCATCTCATAGATATAATCACTAGAAATTTGGTGCCTAAAATGTCATTCCAATTGAAAATGGCTGCCCCTGACACTTTTGAGTTTCTTGTTAAGAAAGGAAAGACCATTGAAGATGACCTCTTATAAAAGGTGACTATTAAACACTATACTTCCTCATCAAACAATGACAAACCAAAGTTATAGGTCAAGAACAAAGGGGTAGTCAATGATTGAGTGACCGATACTAAACATGTTCAAAATGTCCAAGAATTCAACAAAGGTAACCAAGGAAATAATCAAAATCAAAATAACAACAATCAAAATTGTAATCAACAGAATCAGAACACCTCTCAACAATAACTGCATAATCAAGGCTATCTATTTCCTCACAACAACAACAATCCAATACCAACAACAACAATCATGGTTCACTTCCAAGTCAATAGGTCACTTACCTCACAAAGCTTCTTAGAATTATATTTTGAATACTCATTGATTAAAACATGATAGTATATCCTAATACATGGTCATATGATGATAATCAACACAAACCTGCTTAGTACAAAGATAATGAATACTATGAATACCACTGCATCAAAGGTCATGACACCAAGAAATGTATAAAGTTAAAACACTTTGTCCAAGACCTTATTGATGATGAGAAGATTGAGGTTGAAGTTCATATACCATCATCATCTAATGCATAGCATAATATATATAATCAGTCATTCCCAAATAATGATCAGAACAATGCCTCATCTTCTAAAATGGTTCCTTATGATTATACCACCAATAACATACAAGGCTTTGATTTTGCATGTGGAAGTATCAAAGAAAATTACTATTGTGGTTTTAATTCCCTTTGTGGTCACATAGAATAATATGACAACCATGTGTACACCCTTAAGCTCAAAGGTGTTGATTGTAATGCTACCACCATAAGAGGAAGAATCATTGTCCAAGTTGTTGCCACACCACCAGCTACACCATCCACATCTGCTAGACCTTCTTCATGTTATGATCTCCTAGCACAACTAGGGAAGACTCCCACACAGATATCCATACTTTAGCTTCTCCATACATCCCCTATACATAAATAAGTCCTCAAGAAAGCCCTTACTCGGTCCCGAGTCCCTGAAAAAAATCAATGCCTCATAGTTTCAAGATATGATCAGGAACCTAGAAGCATAATCATATCTTGTGTTCACAGACAAAGGCCTCTATGGTTTTGACCCTTATCATAATAACCCCCTTCACATTGAAGTTATTATTCATTCTACCAAAATAATAAGAGTCTTAATAGAAAATGGATATGGTTTATACCTTTGCACCATGAAGATGATAAGACATTTGGGACTCCTTGAAGACCCTATTGATGTATCAAAGAGAATTACCATAAAGGCTTATGATGACCAAGAAATAGAATCTAAAGGACTGGCCACACTTCCTCTGTGAGTAGGCCCCACCGTTATTGAAACTACTTTCCATGTCCTTTATCTTGATCTACCTTATAATATACTCTTGGGAAGACCCTGGATACATGCCATCATAGGTATACCATATACATATAATCAATGCTTGAAATTCACCCATAATGACAGAGAAATCACTATTCTTGGAGATCAATAACCCTTCCAATACTACAAGGGATTGGAAGGTAAGAAATCATATTATTGTCCTTTGAATGAATTCTCTCGACCTATTGCAAAGGAGGTTGCTACCAAGTCCTCTACTGAGAAATATCCTACTAAAGAAGTCAATAAATCATCTGACAAAGGGAAATAGAAGGTCACTAAAGATAAAAGAACCAAGTCCAAAAGAAAGTAACACTCGATGATCAAGGCATAGGAGAATATAAAATTGAGAGGTCCATGTGCATTGGTCAACTCCCTCTATCCTCAAGGTCCTATGGTAAGACCAAGAAGCTCTTTCCCAAAGGAAGTAAGGAAACTATAACATGGAAAATTGGGGATCCCTCACAGATGAGCACATGGAAAATGACATACTATCCTAGCTTTTTAATGATGACGAAGATAAACCTATAGATATTCCTAAGGATAAGTATGTGAAGGACACTCTAATTATTGAAAGTGTGGGATATCATGGAACCTTCCTTAGATCAATTGAAGATGGAAGGAAGATGCTCATCAAAGCAATTGGATACCCTCAAGGCCAAGGATTGGGTTCCCTACAAACCAAGGATCCCTTTACTAAGGACTATTATTTAGCTGAGACTGATTCAAACACTGGGGAGGAATTATATGAAGTTTATTTCCAATACATTGAATATGATCTCATCAACTCTAACCATGTCCTAGACATCACTGGAATAGACCTTTCATCCCCCACCCTTCCTCTCAAACACCCTAAGCTTATCGATTGGGACCAACAAGATTCACCACCTACATTGGACATATATAATTTGGATGAGGTAGTAGTAGAAATGTTTGGAATAATAAATCTCCAAGATTACAAACACAATATAAGATATAATGAGTAAGCCTACTTCAATAGCCCAGCTAATTCTCTTAGTCACAAAAGTGAAACTAAAAATTAAAAAGAAAATACAATGTCCTCTGGTGAAAACCTCTCTAAGGAATCTTTGGGTGAAGAAAAAGAGAAAATAAAGGACGCATCCTCTAGTGAAAACCTTTTTGAGGTGTTAGAAGAGGGATAAGATTACTTTCCTCTTATGACATTGCCACTAGATAAATATTCTATCTTGATTGAGGATACAATAGCGATCAATCTTGGCACTACAAATAAGCCTAAAATCACGTACATTGTTACCTCACTCAACAAGTAAGAAAGGAAAGACATGATATATTTTCTCTATAAGGCACAAACAAATTTTTCACAAACTTATAAAGATATGTCTGGCTTGGAATATCCAGATCTAGTAGTACATCATCTTGTAGTTGATCCCAAAATTAAACTTGCTAAACATAACTTGTGCAAGATGCATCTACAAGTGGCCTTATTGGTTGAAGAAGAATTACAAAATATGCTTGATGCTGAGATGATCTAACCCATATATTACCCTAAATGGGTTTCTAACATTATACCAGTGGTGAATCCTGATAAAAGCATACAGATTTGTACTGATTTTAGAGATCTCAACTTGGCATGTCCTAAAGATGAATTTCCGCTTCCCAAAATTGATATCATCATGGATTCAAATAATGGAAATGAAATGTTGTCCCTTATGTATGTCTTCTCTGGTTATAATCAAATTAGGATCATAGTTAAGGAACAACACAAGACTTCTTTTACAGCCCCCTAGGGAACATTCTGCTATCAAATGATGTCTTTTAGTCTTAAAAATGTAGGAGCCACATATGAACAAGCAATAACAACAATCTTTCATGATCTCCTTCATGTGATAATGAAAGATTATGTGGATGGTCTCCTTGGAAAGTAAAAAACAAGGGAATCACATATAGCAATCCTTACAACCATCTTTGAGTGATTGGAGAAGTATAAAGTAAGGCTAAGTCCCAAGAAATGTGTCTTTGGAGTTCAATTAGGAAAACTATTAGGTTACATCATATCTAGACGAGGAATTAAGATAGATCCTAAGAAGGTGAAATCCATTTTTGATTTGCCACCTCTATGGACATTGAAGAAACTTCACAGTTTACAAGGCCAACTTCAATCAGTCTGCAGATTCATATCTCAGTTAGCCGATAAAGTTCATCCTTTCTCTCATCTTCTGCGCAAAGATACTAAGTTCATATGGGATTGCTTCTACCAAAAATCATTTGAATAATTAAATAAATATCTAGGTAACCCACCAATGCTAGTTCTGCCTATTCCTGGATGACCTTTAATTCTCTACATATCAGCTACAACAGTGCCACTGGGTGCACTTCTTGCACAGCTAGATGATGATGAAAAGGAGCATTTTTATACTACCTTAGTAGAACATTTTTTGGTTATGAGTTGAAATATACTCTCATTTAATGAGCATGTTTGGCTATGGTCTTTTGAATACATAATCTATGTCACTACATACTTAACAAAAAAACACAACTCATTGCTAAGGTCGATCCTCTAAAGTATTTGCTGTCAAAATATGCTCTCACTGGATGCACAACAAAATGGGTTACGATCTTAAGTGAATTTGACATTGTGTATGTAGACCGCAAGGCTATCAAGGGTAGAGAAATTGTAAATCAGCTAGCAAACACTCCTGTTCCTAATGATCATCTTATTTTTACCGATTTTCTAGATGAGTCAATCATGATTGTCACCTCGAGCATACAATGGAAGCTCTATTTTTATGGATCCTATACACAAAAAGGCTCGAGGATAGGATTCCTATTTGAGACACCTCAAGGAGATCTCATTCCTAAATCTTACAATCTTACATTCCCTTGTACAAACAACATTGTTGAATATGAGGCTCTGGTAGCAGGACTTCACCAAGCTATTTGCTAAAAAATCATAAACTTGCTTGTCTTTGGTGACTCTCAGTTGGTCATCCTACAAGTTAATGATGAATATCAAATGAAGGATGATAATATTCTCCCTTATCATTGATTGGTTGAGGATCTAAAGTCATAATTTACATAAATCATATTTCAACAGATCTCACAAGCTAACAACAAACTGCCTGATGCAATGGCTACCAATTCCTCCTTGATATCCATTCTAGAGAATAGTTAGCAGTGTGAGTTTCTTGTTGAGAATCTTATGGTCCCTACCTATGACCAGCTAGATTATGAGATGGTGTGTGACATTGTTTGTCTTGATTCCCCCTGGTACCAAGACATTTATTCCTACCTTCTATTGGCAAGTTGACTTCTTGAGGATGCATGACTCATTTTGTGTTGTCATCATGGCAACAAAGTCATACTAAGCTTCTATCAAAGATAACTCAGAAGGAAAAATGACTTAAGTATGGAAACAGGGCAGACAGAGATATTTAGCGATTAGCACATCAGCGCACGTGCGAGAGATTGAGTCAGCATATGTGCATTTAGATATATGTTCTATGACATGTGTACATACTACATCCAGATACGCATAGTACAGAACAATAGTATGAAGAAGTTATAGACAGATCAGTAGACCAGTAGCCCAGATGACAGAGCATGGAATCTGACTAGTGTTTTGATCAGCGTGAATTATTTTGTTATGTAATGGATAAGCACCTTTAGTTATATGTTTGTAATGATGTAATTAGCATTTTTTTAAACATGCTTGAGCTGACTTGTTTGAAAGCATTGTGTATTTTGTTTTAGGGCCGACTAGAGTCTTGTTTTGGGTCGTGCCTATTCAGATATTAATATATAAGTTTGTAATGTAAAGTTATGTTATAAGTGTCAATTATTATGTAAGAGAAAGATATAGAAGAGAAGTATGGTGAAATCAGTATATGATATAACTCTTTAAGAGAGTAAGAGCATTCACGCATACACAAAATTGATCAGAAAATAGTGTCATTACAGTAGTTCACTTTTGATATAGTGTATATCAACTTTCAAAAGGTTGTAGCCTTCATCCTATTGGGCAGTGAGCCTAGGTAGTGAGCCATATACCTTTAACAGGGTTTTGTAAAAGATTCCTAACAAGGTCAAACCTTTAACCAGGTCATTGTAATCGTATTATAAAGACTACTTCTAATAGGGCAAAGGAACTTTAATAGGTTCATTATACTAGTACAATATTTGTGGGTACTAATTCCCACTGGGGTTTTTCTCTGATCAAGGTTTCCCCATAATCATATCATGTGTTATGAGTTCTTATGTTAAATGTATGTTTGATTTATTTTTAAGTTGTTGAAAAGTAATAAATAGACAAACACTGATTCACCCCCCCCCCCTCTCAGTGTTTCTAACAATTGGTATTAGAGCTCTGGTCCTCTGAAAGAAATTTTAACCANAGACAAACACTGATTCCCCCCCCCCCCCTCTCAGTGTTTCTAACAATTGGTATTAGAGCTCTGGTCCTCTGAAAGAAATTTTAACCACTTGAGGAGATCATGGACTCAACAAAAGCAAAACATTTGAAAAAGAATCTTGAAGCGGCTCTTGAAGATCTTGATAGATCTGAAAAAGAAAATGAAGAACTTAGACTGAAAGTTGATGGCTCACAAATGCTTATCAAGAAATTAAGAAAAGATTTGAAAAACTGTTCTACAAGTGATTTAGGGAAAATGATCAAAAATCTCAATGAAGAGAATATGTCTCTGAAAGATAAAATTGAAAATCTAGATGAACAGCTAATGGACAGTCAAATTGCTATTGAAGAAAAGATCAAAGAAAACAAACAACTAGATGATGAACTCTTGAAAGAAAACATGAAAGTCCTGGAATTGGAAAACATAAAGAAGAAGTTGGAATCTGAATTAACAGAAGAAAAGGGTAAGATTGATAAACTCCACACAAGTTCTGATTTATTTCAATCTTAGCTCAATGCACAAAAGCAAAAAAGTGACACTACTGGTCTTGGATACAGTGTAGCACAAATTGAAATCAACTCATTGCAAGAAAGAAAGAAATCTCATGAAGCATCTTCAGAAGCAAAGAAAGTTGAAAATGTTACAGAGATTAAAACAGATCCACCTAAAGGGGAAATCAAGCAAGTTAACAGAACTTGTTATGCATGTAACAAACATGGTCATTTGGCAAGAGATTGCAAAGAGGTAAGACCTTTCAATGGTTACTATTTCTCCTATAATAAATTTCTTCACAAGGCTATACATTGCAGAACAAATAAAAGAAATCAATCATGGTAGAATCAAATAAGAATGAATCAAAACAATCAGAGAAATCAACCTCAAAGAAATTTGTAGAACACTACATGTCAGATATGTAACTACAATGGAAACATAGCAAAGCAGTGCAGCATGATGAACAATAGCATCAGACCTCCTATCATTTGTCACACATGTGGAAAGGCTGGACACATCTCAAGGTTTTGTAGATCCAGAACTCAAAAGAAAGAGGATCCTAAGAAATCACTATTTGAAGAAGAAGGATAAGTCAAGTTTGTTCAAGAAAAAGAAGATTCAAGAAAAATTTGGGTTGAAGTAAAGAAGAAAAATGATGTTGACAAAGTACTTGATGCATCCACAATGGACACACCCTCTACTTCTGCTTCAATAGACCTTCTCGGTCTTAGAGGGAGCTATTCTAGCTTAGGACCCCTATGTGGCTGGTATGCTCACCTCTAAGTATGCGCCTATGGATTCATGGTTATTAGCACATAATATTGTAGTATGCATACACGCATTGTCTCAAACTCATTGGGATCAAAGTTACAAATTATCTGAGTAATTTGCGTATGGTTGCAAACATTAAATGCAGTAGCTTTTATAAAAGAATGTAAATATTCGATCTTCTTCACACTTGCATTTGAGATCATGAAATTTGGAAAGCACTGGAACACTGAGCATCAAAAAATGGAAGCATAATAGATTTAGCAATTAAGCAAATGGATAAGAAGTTGAAATGAAACCTTAGCAGTTGTGTCATTTCAAAATCTCGTGAAACCCTACTTAAGCAAGTTCCAAGTTAGTATGGAAACTCTAGTAGTATTTGATATTACAAAGAGGAAGAGATTTGTATTCAAGAAACATCCATTCAAATCCATACTGGATGATGTGGAAGGAGATTTTTCCAAAACCCCGTTAGGTGTTTTTCACGTAGAAGATATCTACCATACATTTACTGTAAGAAAGAAACAGTAGGAGATATCAGCATAGCCACTCATACGGGATCTATGATGAAACCTGACTATACATTCAAGGATGAGTTCGCACACTTGATTGATAACCCTATCTTCAAATACTCAAATGCGCATGAGTTTAATGAGCTAGAATGGGTGAAGATTTTGCTAAGAATAATACATGATGATCTTTACTGGACTGGTGAGGTTCCTATGCACATCACTACAGACCTAATCCATGAATTAACTAGACTTCCCAAAACTGGACCAGTTCTTCCTACTAGCAAGGATGTCAAGAAGCAAGTGGAACAAGTTTGTCTATCTAGAAGTGACAAGCACGGGATGACAGTTGACCCTATCAAGGAAGATGACATAAAACTTATAACAATGATACTTGGGTATAAGTTTCAGTAAGCAAGCAGGTTAAACAGTGTCTCTACAGCAACAGTCCTAGCAGCTATCAGAATGGTGAAGGATAACACTCAATACAACCTATGTGAGATCTTGTGCGCTCAATTGATTGACAACATTCAAATCATCAAGCATGAAAGGAGAAAGACATTTAGGTTTGTATCTTTGATCATCTACTTGTATTTCCATATTGTTGGAAAGGTTGCAAACCTTTACCTAAACAGGAGCAAACCCATAATGTCTCAGATTTCACTTAAGGCCACTTTAGAGAGAAATGTAAGGGATGCCATGGATATGGATATCAAGACATTTAGGATCAAGATGTAGAAAAGGTTTAGATTATATGAGAAGATATTTGATAAATACAAGGATACCATATGTTTCATGGTGGAAATAGATTGCACTTGCATTGAGGCAGTTGAACCTAGAACCAAATGGATTCATCCTCTTGGTTATGAAGTAGAAGAACATGTGTTAGAAGAATATGCACAAGTTCTATTGTCTGCACCCAAAGATCCAAATGAGCCTAGGTGGGGCACTTACAAAGAGAAGACCAATGAAGTGGATACTATCTTACACAGTGCTGATAACAAAAGGAAGGCATCTAGAATTACATCTAGCATTCTAAAAGTTCATGGAGTCACTCAAGAAGATCTTGACAAAGCTAGAGAAGCCAAGATAGACAAATAACTTGAGAAGGCTGAAGAGATCCAGAAGAAGAATAAAGTAGAGAGCACCTCTGTGCCCTCTACCACCATTGACTTAGACTCATCTCCACCTTCTATACCAAGCAAGAAGATCATAGGAAGAAAATAGGTGCCCACAAATCACCCATCCTCAAGGAACACTTGGAGAAAAGCAAGGAATACTCAAGCTCCTCCTGAGGTAGGATTTAGACCTAGTCTAAATGTCTTGAAGAACAAGATTGTAAATGAAGAGAGATTAGATACACTTTCTAAAGTCTATGACAAGTATCAAGAGATGGATAAGATTGAGATACATTCTATGATCATATCTCATATGATCAAGTTTAAGAAATTTGTTCTTGAACTCAAAACAGTGATACCGGATAAGTTATGGAACATACTGGAGATCATGAAAAGACATGCAATAGAGGAAGACATGAGGATTAGAGAAGAAACATTGGATACTCTTCTCCCTATAT
>MU228442.1:1230203-1257942 GCA_018584345.1 Thuja plicata
ACAGTGATACCGGATAAGTTATGGAACATACTGGAGATCATGAAAAGACATGCAATAGAGGAAGACATGAGGATTAGAGAAGAAACATTGGATACTCTTCTCCCTATATGCTCACATGATGAGAAGGTTGTTCTATTAGATCAGGTGAAGCCTCATCTCAGAACCAAGACAAGGACTTTATAGATTATGAACAAAGAGTATGAGAAGATAGGTAAAGAGACTGAAAAGGAATTTGCACAAGTATTTATGGATAGACACATGTATCCATCAATGGCACCTACTACAAAGGTAACTCCAACTCCTCCCAAACAGGTTATAGAACCAGTGATTCAGAAAGCACCTGCAACAGGTCCACAGGTTTCAGCACCCACAGTGACAATAACTTTTGATACAGAAAAAGACTCAAAAGATACTATAGTAGTTGATAACATCAAGATATCCATGACAGCATCTGACAAAGACATGGACAAAGTTAATAAAGCATTTGTAAGCACTGAAGAAATGTGCACTAATGATACATCTGCACAACAAGATGAAGTTCCCTCCAATGATCCAATTGACTTGAATGAAGAAAAAGGTGATGAGACACCAATAAAAGAGATACCAGTAAAGAGTGAAGGCATGGATACCAGTTAGAATACTATATTCTCACCATCCACTCAACTATCTACTTCATTGTTGTCAAGGTTATCTCCTGATTCAACAAGTTTGGATGCTTGGGGAGAAGAAGACCTGATTAAGATCAACGTTCTTGCTATGGAAAAAGAAAAAGAGAAACAAGTGATGAGGAACCCTCACTTTTTGGAATTAGTGAACATATTGAATGAATTAGTTCCTCCAGACAAGAAATTAGCCAAAGTTCAATCAGTTGAAGATGTGGACAGCATCCTAACAAACTTCAAATCACATTTCACAAGCCTAGTAGACTCAACTACTAGAATTACAAAAGATGAATACAAAAAGGAGAGACTGAATGAATTGGTAAAGAATTTTACCTTAGACCTAAAGTCTTTAAAGATTGGGAAATCCATATTAAAATAATTAGCAGCTAAGGGAAATAAGTTCATAGCAAACTGCATGGATAGAGTTAAGTTCACCTTTGAGCACATTAAAAAGATAGAAGAGGCAGAAATCATGGTGGACAGCATCAGAAAATTAGTTGAGACTTTCATGCAAGACATGAACATTTGTAACAATGTCTATCAAGGAAAGTTGGACAAGATTGAGAAGGCTAAGTTGGAAATCAGCAAGATAAGAGTTCGAAAAACTCAGTTGAGAAATGCACTTGTGCCATCTCTAGCAGTCCTAAATGAGAACATCAAATAGATTGATGCCACCATTGTGACATATGATCAAGGTCCTTGCATGGATCTGATGAAAATGGAGAAACTGACATATTCCTTATGCGTGCATCTATAGACAATTGATGCAATGAAATTATTCTGGCAGAAAGAGATCCAATCTCTTTAGATTGTGTACCCTGAAGTTTACATGGAGTAAGTATGAAGAAGACTTACAATTTTTTGTACACCTTTGTCATTAATGTCAAAGGGGGAGTAATATAGAATGTGTATATATGAGAAGCATTATATGTATATATCAATAAGATGTTATGATATACAGTTATTTTTTGTGATTAAGTCATTTTGAGAAACTTGGCCACATTCCTTTGTTGCCATAAATGACAAAGGGGGAGATTGTTGGAAAGTTGACTTCCTAAGGATGCATGAATAATTTTGTGTTTTCATCATGGCAACAAATTCATACTAAGCTTCTATCAAAGATAACTCAGAAGGAAAAATGACTAAGTATAGAAACAGGGCAGACAAAGATATTCAGTGATCAACACATCAGCACACGTGCGAGAGATTGACTCAGCATATGTGCATTTAGATATATGTTATATGACATGTGTGCATACTACATCGAGACATGCATAGTATGGAAAAATAGTACGGAGAAGTTACAGATAGATTAGTAGACCAGCAGTCCAGATGACAGAGCATGGAAGCCGACTAGTGTTTTGATCAGCGTGAATTATTTTGTTATGTAATGGCTAAGCGCCTTTGATTATATGTTTGTAATGATGTAATTAGAACTTTTGTAAACACGCTTGAGATAACTTGTTCAAAAGCATTGTGTATTTTGTTTTAGTGCTGACTAGAGTCTTGTTTTGGGTCGCACCTATTCGGATATGAATATATAAGTTTGTCATGTAAAGTTATGTTATAAGTGTCTATTATTATGTAAGAGGAAGATATAGAAGAGCAGTATGGTGAATTCATTAGATGATCTAACTCTTTAAGAGAGTAAGAGCATTCGCACATACACGGAACTGATCAGACAACAATGTCATTACAGTAGTTCACTTTTGATATAGTGTATATCAAATTTCAGAAGGTTGTAGCCTTCATCCTATTGGGCAGTGAGCCATATGCCTTTAATAGGGTTTTGTAAAAGACTCCTAATAGGGTCAGACCTTTAACCAGGTCATTATACTCATATTGTAAAGACTGCTTCTAATAGGGCAAATGAACTTTAACACATTCATTATACTAGTACAATATTTGTGGGTACTAATTCCCACCAGGGTTTTCCTCTGATCAAGGTTTCCTCGTAATCATATCATGTGTTATGAGTTCTTATGTTAAATGTATGTTTGATTTATGTTTAATTTGTTGAAAAGTAATAAATAGACAAACACTGATTCACCCCCCCCCCTCTCAGTGTTTCTAACACCTTCTTGATGAGATCATTCCACTTACCCTTACCACCAATCAACATAAAATGTTCATCCATCGAACCTCCCGTTATGCTATCCTTGGTGATACTCTTTTCCAAAAACACTTCAATGGAAACCTTCTCAGATGTCTAAATTCAGAGGAAGTGCAAATGACCTTATAAGAGGTGCACCAAGGAATCTTTAGGGCCCACTCTAGTGGACTCTTTTTGGCCAAGAATTTTCTACATACTAGATATTACTGGCTGACTATGGAGCAGGAAGCTTATCATTTTGTGAAGAAATGTGTACCCTCTCAAAAGCATAGCAATTTGATACATGCACCCATCCAAGAACTCAAACCCACAATTACCCCCTGGCCTTTCTCATGATGGGGTTTTGATCTTGTAGGCTAGATCTTTCCTAATTCCTCTAATGGTCAGATCTTCTGTTGGCATCATTCAAATTTTCACTGAAATAAGCAATCAGTCTACTTTCTTGAGTTAGTACTAATCCAATTGCATTTCCACTTGCATCACAGTCCACACAAAATACCTTATTTAAATCAGGTAAATCTAGCATAGGTTTTTCAATTATGTTTTGCTTCAACAACTCAAAACTCCTTTGTGCTTCATGCAAACACATGAATTCTTTTATGTCCCCTCTCATCATCTTAGTCATAGGATTACAAACCAAACTAAAATTTCTAATGAAATTCTAGTAAAAACTAGCCAATCCATGAAATAATCTCACTTCTCCAACACTTACAAGTGTAGGCCACTCAATAATTTATTTAACCTTCTCAAGGTCCATCTTCAATCCCTCTGAGGATATCACAAATCCCCAATATACTATTTCTTCTCTCATGAAGGAAGTTTCCTATAACAAGGATTATCTCAAAATACTCTTCACTAGGAGTCTTGGAGGCCTTGCACTCAAATGACTCATGAATCTACCTCTTGGACCCATATCTTCTTTTTCTAATCTAGAAAAACAATTTTTTTCCCAATACTCATACGATATTGAACATCAAGCATCACTAAGTGACTTGTGTAACACCAAGAAAAGGAATAGGGAAACCTTTTCTAGTTTCTTACAAAGATGGAGACACCTTTCCAGTCGAATGCCTTGGAAAATACCAGATAATCATCTCTTCCAGAAACACTTCAATGAAAACCTTCTCAGATGTCTGAATTCAAAGGAAGCCCAAATGGCCTTATAAGAGGTGCACCAATGAATCTATAGGGCCCACTCTAGTGGACTCACTTTGGCCAAGACGTTGCTACGTACTGATTATTACTGGTCGACTGTGGAGCAGGATGCTTATCATTTTGTGAAGAAATGTCTACCCTGTCAAAAGCATAGCAATTTGATAGACATGCCCGTCCAAGACCTAAAACCCACAATTACCCCCTGGCCTCTCTCAAGATGGGGTTTTGATCTTGTAGGCTAGATCTTTCCTAATTCCTCTAATGGTCACAAGTACATACTTGCTACTACTAAATATTCTACTAAATGGGTTGAAGCCACTCCTCTCACTTACACTACATGCAAGAAAATTTCAAAATTCATCTTAAATTACATCATCTATCTCTATGGAATCCTGCAAGATATCCATACTGATAATAGAACCCCTATCAAAAACAAGGATTTCATTGATCTTTGCAAAAAAATTGGCATTACCCAACATTGTTCCAGCAAGTATTTCCCACAAGGTAATGGAAAAGGAGAGGCTACCAATAAAACCATCCTTAAAATCCTCAAAACAGTATTCAATGATGCTAGTTGTGATCGGCACCTTCAGTTAAATCCTACCCTATAGGATTACCAAACCTCCATCTTTACTCCCACTAGAGCCACTCCATTCACCCTTGTCTATGGTGTTGAGTTTGTTCTTTCGACTAAGATTGAACTCCCTTCTCTCAGAATCTCTTTGAAGAATCTAATATTCGAAGAAGAATACCAAGTTACCCGCTTACAAGAATTTCAACTCCTTGATGAACGACACCTCTATACCTTAAACCACCTTCGTGTATATCAAAATCACCTATGCTTGCAATTCAACAAAAAGATCAAACCCTATGAGTTTGAATTTGTTGATCTGGTCCTATAGCATAGCATGAAGAATCTCTAGAACCATGAAAAGAAAGGAAAATTTGAGCCCAACTGGTTGGGACCCTTTGTGGTCACAACTAAATTTGGATCTAGAGTGTATTAGATAGTGACACTAGAGGGAGATCTGCTCCCTTGTCCTGACAATGTTTTGCATTTTAAGTGGTTCTATACTTAATCAAAGTTCTTAAACAACAAAAAAAGTTCCTAAAAAAATCCATCAAAAAAATAAAAAAATCAGCAAAATCCAAAAAATAGTATAAAAAGTTCCTAAAAAATCCATCAAAAAAATATTAAAAAAACATAAAAATTTGTTTTTTGAATGCAACCTAGATGGGTTTGTTGGAATCACCAGCTCTCCCATGTCCATCAGTTGTTGGTAGATCCACACATGCTCTCCTAGTTGTTATCTCTCTCTTTCTCTTGTCATTGCTCCTTCTCTTTTGCTCTGACCGCGTTGGAAAGTGACCCTTATGGGCCCCTTTGGACCTATATGTAGGTCTCCTTGTGGACCCATTTTTTGTCCCAGTCCTCACTTTCCATTCCTTTTCCCCCTTGTTTCCCTCAAAGTCATGCATTTTGTCATTTTCTCCTTTTCTTCCTTTTTTCCCTTCCTTTCAAGAAAATTGCCCAAAATTTTATTTTTGCACTATTTTCTCAAGGGGGCACCTCCCTTTCTCTCTGTCACTTTGCGACCTCTGGGGCATATTTCTCTTTTATATCCTTTGATGTGATGTCAATTTTGACACCACATCAAAGAGGGACAAAATGTAGACACCCTAAATTGTCCTTCTGCATTTCTATATTAATTTATTTAATATTGCCTATAACAATATAGTTAATTTTTATAAATTAGCTATATTTGTTATATTCGACTATTTATTTAATTAAATAAATTCATCACCTTGTATTTAAAATTAATTTAATACTACCCCTAATATTTTAAAATTTTATTTTAATATATGTTTCCTCGATATTCCTCTTTTAAATAAATTATATTTATTTAATTCCTCTATTTTCCTAAAATTCTTCTAAACCTCATTTAAATTAAATCTAATTTAATTTAAATCTCACTTCTCCTTGCTCTTGACTAATTTTCCTCTAATCACACTTAAAAATTAATTAAAATCTTTTTAGCCTTAATCAGTCACACACAGATGTGACTTTTCTTTTCCCAATAAAAGTCATCTCTTCATCTTTGTTCTTCTCGAATCATTTCAAATTCTTGTCTCCATACAAAGTTGATTTCATTGGCCCACTAAAAGGTAGTTGAATTTTGTATGACTTTTCCTTTTTTTCCTTTGTGTCTCTTATGTGGGTTCCATGTGGATGTAACCTCATCCATCTCAAACCCTAACCCTAACTCTACCTAACATCTTTTTTCCCCTTCAAGAAACCTATAAAAAGGAGGCATCACTCCTCATTTGTATCTCTTGAATCTATTGTGTCTTGGTATCTTAGAGAATTCTTGAGCACTTGAGAACTTCATAGCTTCATTTTAGCTTAGATTTCTTTGAGAATTTGCATTAGAATCTAGATATCACATGTTAGGTAATGGAAGGAATCTATTTTTGTGTTTCAATCTTGCATTTCCTTCATAGTTTAGTCTTGCATTTATCCTTCTTAGATTAATCTTGCATCTTTCATTTTAGTTTAATCTTGCATTCTTCATCGTGTAGATAAATCTTTGCATTTTTCCATTTGGTGAAGCTTGAGACAATTTCTTCATATTTGTTCACAATCACTTCACTCATCATAGCTTGCATCTTAAGATTTCATATTCTTTCGCATGAAATATTCATTGTGAGATTATTGTATTGTGTTGGGAGAGTACACCAAATATTTTCAATGAGAAAATCAAACAAGGTTGATTGGGTGTCCTTGTTTTAGCTCATCAGAGGTTGTGGTGAAAATTTTAATGTGTTGTGAGTTCATTTTGAATATTTTTAGTGTAGGTCAAATCTTTATTTTTCCTAACTTTTTTATCTTTTAGCTTGCAGCACATTAACATGGTTTTTAATGCATACACTGATTATAATCTTGAGGTGTTTATGAACGATCTAAGTAATGTTTGGAAAGTGCGTAGTGATCTTGATGGTTGATTTTGGCACTAAGCATTGGATGTTTGAGGATTAGGCTTTTTTGACCTAGTTCTTGATAAATGTGTGAATTATTGTTTGATTTTTGTTATCGTGTATGTGTGTTCCAGTGTTTGGAAGATTGAAGAAGGTAGAGGTTTCTAGTGAAGAAAATTTACAAATCAAATGATGGTTGGATTAATCATTGATTGTGACAGAGAATTGTAGCAAGGGATCTGATTGTATTGAAATGGAACTAACCAAGGCATATGAAGATACTATCGTATAGGTCATGAATTCTTAGATTGGTGTCTGAACTATGATTATAAGTTAGTGAGACTTCCTTATGGTTTTAGCCCAAGGAAAATTGAGTAGTGAAATCTAGGTAGTATTCCTGAATGCATGTGCATTCCTTATATTGTAATAAGTCTATACTTCTAACAAGGTACTAGTCTTATTGTGGGTTTCAGTCCGACTATGGTTTTCACCCTATTTTGGGTTTCCATAATAAAAATCTTTTTGTTATGTAGTGTTGATGTTTTTTATTTGTGTTTACATGATTTACATTTTGCAAATTAGTAATAAAGGTTAAAGTGATAAAGGGTTTCAATTTTTAAGTGTTTTAGGGGCAACTGATTCACCCCCCCCCACTCTTAGTTGGTTGCTACCTATTTCCTACAATTGGTATCAGATTCAAGTCCCTGGAAGGAAGCGTAACAACTTGAGGGAGATCCAAAGATGGAAACATTCAATAAGAACAATCCAAGATTTGATGGAACCATGCATTATGAAAGAACCACATGATTATACATCTTAGATGCATTGATGAAATTTGTTGGAGGATTACAATTAATTCATACAACCCTCCTCATAACCCTACAACTCCTTAAGAGAGAAATGAGGCCAAGGTGAACATTAGGGAAAAGGAAGCTTTATTGAGTGCATTAACAGATGCAAAGATGACCAATGTCATGGAATGAGAGATAACCAATTAGATATGGGAGAAGTTGGAATTATTTATGAAGGAGAAACAACAATAAAGATGGTCAATTTCAAGAGATTGAAGAGAAAATATGAGGCCATGAAGATGAGTGAAGATGATACCATATCATCCTACATGCTAAAGATCACTGAGATGGTGTGTGTTATTAGATGTGTTGGAGGTACACTTCATGAAGATGAGATTGTTGCAAATATTCTTAGAACATTGCCTCCTTCCTATGATAACAAGGTTCCATCTATTGAAGAAATAAGGACAGTGACAAATGTGACAAGGGAAAACCTAGTTGGAAAGATTACAACCTTTGAATTGAGTGCATTAGGTGGAGAACTTCCAAGGACTGAGACAAAATTGAAAGACACAGTGACTAGTAAGGACATGCAGAAATAAGATCTGACTGAGAGACCTAAAAGGATAATGTCATGATAGGAGAAGGAGCTGAAGGAAATGTAAGAGGAAGATAGAGAGCTTGAAGAGTTTGAAGCAAAGTTTGCAAAAAGAGTACATTATAGAGCTTTTTCTAGTAGTAAGTATAAAGTAAAGATGCCTTTTAAATACTTTTCATGTGGTAAAGTAGGACATTTTTGCATCTAGGTGTCCTAATATAATTCCTAAGTATAAGTATGGACCTAATCCCATGGAAAGAAAGTGTTAATATTCTCTTGATGATGATGGTGTTATTGATGATGAATCTGATGAAGTTGAAAAGGGTGACTATTAATTCACATTTATTTTCATTAAGGAAGATGATGATCCTATGACTGATATTGTAATTAGTTCTAGTTCTACAAAAGACGTTGTTGAAGAGAAAGGTCTAAACACTCAAGTTATCAAGGAGGATAAGTGGGTGATTGACAATGGATGCTCTCATCACATGACAAGTGACAAGAGTAAACTTGTAATCTTTGATAAATATGATGGTGGCAAAGTGAAATGGGGTGACAACTCTGGTGGTAAGATCAAAGGTAGAGAGGTTCAATTACTTTGGATGGTAAAAGTAACATTGATGATGTATTGTATGTAGAAGGCTTGAGACATAATATTCTTAGTTTTAGTCAGATGATGGATAAAGGCTATGGATTGGATTTCAAGGATGACATGTGTAAGATCTTGAATGACTATGGAAAGAAGATTTACATTGGATCTAGGACAAGAGGTAATATACTTCTTTTGAATAGAGGCCAGAAGACTTGTTTGATTTCACAAATAGATGAAAGTTGGTTATGGCATAAGAGATTATGTCATTTTAACTTTGACAATATTATAGCTATAAGTTCTACTTCTATTGCTAGAGATTTACCTAAAATGAAGAAGCCTGCTAATAGTTTTTGCAAGGAATGTCAATTGGGAAAGCAAACAAGAGCTACTTTTCACTCTAAGAAAGAAAATTCAAATGGTTTTCTTGATCTTGTTCATATTGATTTGTGTGGCCCTACAAAGATGAAGAATGCAAGGTGACAAATATTTTATGCTATTAATTAAGATTACTCAAAGATGGTATGGGTGACCTTCTCGAAGGAGAAATATGAAGCTTTTGATAAGTTCAAGTTTTTCAAGGCAATGGTGGAGAATGAGACATGTTTGAAATTGAAGAAGATGAGATCAGATAGAGGTAGAGAGTTTATAATCAGATGATTTCAATACAAACTATGAGATGCATGGAATCAAGAGATAGTTAACTACTCCTAGTACTCCACGATAGAATGATGTAGCAGAGCACAAGAATAGATCTATTCTAGAGACTGCAAGGACCATGATACTTGAAAGAAATTTTTTGCAGATGTTTTGGAGAGAAGCTATGATCACTGCAATATACACTCTTAACCGAGTACATATCAAACATGGAATTTATAAAGCACCCTATGAACTTTGGTGTGGTCATGTGTCTACTGTTAAGTATTTCAAAAAATGTGGTAGTAAATGTTACATAAAGAGAGATGAAGATATAGGAAAGTTTTATGCAAGGAGTAATGAAGGTATATTCCTTGGTTATTCTACCAAAAGTAAAGCTTATAGGTGCTATAACAAAAGGTTAAAAAAGTTAGTGGAAAGCACAAATGTTAAAGTGAATGAAAGTCTTGAGAATTTGGCAAGGTCTGGTGAATGTAGACATCAGAGGGATAGTACTAATAAAATTCAACATCAACAAGTGTATGAAAAAATTCTAAGTGTGACAGAAAGTGCAGAAGATGAAGCCTACACAAGTGGAGACAACAAAGAATTTCAAAAACCAAAGACAAGGAAGAAGACTCTAAGGTATGTTAAATTGAATCACAATGAAGGACAAATTATTGGTGATAGGAACAAGGGAGTCTAGACAAGAAGAAGGATTGTAAAAGATCAGATTTGCCTAATATTAGAGATTGAGCCAATTGATGATGAATGAACTAGATCTATTAAGGAAGAGATTGAGAGTACAAACAACCATGTGGAAAATCTCATGACAAAAGTAGATAAAAATTTCTTAAGAATCAATGGTGTTATACTTGTGAAAGGTGAAAGTTCCAAGTCTAGACAAGTCAAACTTGACACTAAAAGATAGAAGAAGAACAAAGTAAAAAAGAAGATGAAGGAAAAGAAGAAAGAAAAGAAGAAGAATATGACCAAGAATACTTTGGTAAAAGGACCTAAATTTTAGAGATTTAGAGGTTTTTTTTTCTTGTGGAAATTTTGGACATAAAGACGCAGATAGAAAAATGATCATCTTTCTAGAAACAAAAGGCATCACCATAACTCAAGTATATGAAGCTGTGTGAAAAGGTTGGATGGTACTGTAAAAGGGAGATAAGTAGATGTCCATGTGCTATATTAAGAGATGATGACAGTGAACAAAATATTGTTGTATCTTTAAGATATACTATATCTACACAGATTACCAAACATGGCATAAACAAGAAGATGAACAAAGGTATTTCAGTTGGAAGGAACAAGAATGTGAAGAAGAAGAAGAATCAGGCCAAAAATAAGAAAGTAAAGAGGAAAGGGTTGAAGATAAAAGGAATGAAAAAAGATAACAAGGGAAAATAAAAGAAGTAAAAAAACAAATCCAAGAGCAAGAAGAATAAGAAGAAGGCAGACAAAGAATAGATAAAGTTGGATAAAAGATAAAATTCTTGAAAGCAAGTCCAAGAGAAAGATGAGTAAGGATAAAAATTCTATTCTTTTACATCTCAAAGGAAAGTTAGGGATGATTACCCCTTCTAATCTAAACTAAGATGCAAGAGATTTCATCATTCTAGTATTCTCTAAAGAAGAAACTTACAACTGGGTTGATGTAGGGATGTTTCTACTCAGAGGGAGTAGTAAGCATGGTAAGGTAGATGTGTTTGATTATTAGTTGGATGTGTTTCATGGCCAAGAGAAGGTAATACAATTTTTTTTATTGATGTCAGAGAGAGAGAGAGAGAGAGAGAGAGAGAGAGAGAGAGAGAGAGAGAGTATGTGAAAAAAAATCAGGTGTGAAGAACAGGTGCAAAAGAGAAGAGGAGATGTGAAGAGAAATTTTATATACTTGCACATAAGAAAGAGTTTTAGCCAAGAAGAGTAGTGTACATCCAAGGATAAGAAACTGGTGGAGAGAAGAGCATGTAATTAGATTGGAATTAGCGAGAACTTCTTCCCAGGGGAGCAATGATAGAGCAAAAATGAGGTAGCAGAGTAGAGTTAGAGAGACTTCAAAAAATATTGTGGATATCTCTAGTAGTACTGTTGGCTTTTTATTGCATCATTTTTTCCCCATCACATGTTACCATCAACTACAAAGGGGGGGATTATTGGAAATTTGGATGTGTTTACATTGATGTCAACATATCTATTATGTAGTTTGGATGTTTGTTGTGTAGATTTGTCAGTAACGCAGGATGATCAGAAGGATGGTGAAGGAAAGTTACTAAAGATAAATATTTTCGCACCTCATGGGCTGATGTAGAGGTTTTCTATATGGTTCAAGTCAAGTTTTAGTTTCTGACATAATGATTTGATCAATTTATGATGTCACAAATGAAGATTGGTTATTTTATAATTTACTAGTGTAACAGAGTTGCAGAGAATGATTTCATGCACATACTTAAGGCGAGATCTTTGGTTGCACAAATGGGAACATTTTAAGGACAGAAATATGTCTACCATTCACACACCATTCAAAGATGTTATGATTTTGATGGTTTGCAAGACATTTACAAGTATTTCAGTTGGGGGTAATAGTTTTCTTGAGGTTTAGCATGAAATGTTGATAGATTTGATGAGTGTGATGGATTTGACTGTTTATTTGAGCTTTATGATACCTTAGGATGATGTAGGATTATGTGTCTAATGAGTTGGCATCTTACATTGATCAAGGTGACCAAGTTAAATGGATTTGAAGACATTTTCATGTTCTTAGCTGACATGTCAAGAAAAGATGATAAAATGGTTTATGGGAGATCAGTACAATGTTTAGGGTTACGATTATGATCTCGAGGTGTTTGTGAAGGATATAAGTAATGTTTGGAAAGCATGTAGTGATCCTGATAGTTATTTTTGGTGCTAAGAGTTAGATATTTTAGGATTAGGTTTTTATGACCTAGTTCTTGATAAATAGGTTAATTAGGGTTTGATTTGTGTTGTCATGTGTGTGCTCCAAAGTTTAGAAGATTGTGAAAGGCAGAGGTTGCTAGTGAAGCACTTTTATAGATCTAATGAGGGTTGGATATCTCATTTGAGTGTAACAAAGAGAGTTGAAAGAAGGGATCTGGTTGTATTTAAATGGAACTGATCAAGGCATAGGAAGATGTTATCATATAGTTCATGAATTCTCATATTAGTGTCTGAATTGTGATTGTAAGTCAATGATACTTCCTTAGGGTTGTAGCCCAAGGAAAATCAAGTAGTGAACTCTAGGTAGTGTGCATGAATGCATGTCCATTCCCCATATTGTAATAAGTCTATACTTCCAACAAGGTACTAGTATTATTGTGGGTTTCATCTCCACCATGGTTTTCACCCTAGTTTGGGTTTCCACAATAAAAATCTTTGTGTTATGTGGTGTTGATGTTTTTTTATTTGTGTTTACATGCTTAACATTTTGCAAATTAGTAATAAATATTAAAGTGATAAAGGGGTTCAAGTTTTAAAGGTTTAAGGGTTTGAGGTTTTAAGAATTTTAGGAGAAATTGATTCACCCCCCCCCCCCCCCCCCCCCNTTTTAGGAGAAATTGATTCCCCCCCCCCCCCCCCTCACAGTTGCTTGTTGCCTATTTCCTACAGTATGAAATTGGTTTGAAGTATTTACTCTAAGCCAAATCAACTATGGATCAGGATTCTAAATTCCAAGTATTTATATTCAGAGGAGAATCAGAGGATTTTCACTATTCACAATCCCCCTAAAGGCTCAAAAATTTGGAACTTTATTGTCTCTTTCAAGTCGGTCATCATTGACCAAATTACTTGGCATATTGGTAATGAGCTCTTGGAAAATTTCTAGGATGATTCTTGGGATGGACATCTAGCTCTAAGAGAGAATGGGGACTTTCTTAAATTAAAATTATTTTTTACTCAAAGATGGGGAGAAAATTTAGGGAATATGGAGCTCAAAAGGGGGGATGTGAAGACGAATGGGTTTGGAGTTCTTTGGTTCATGAGGGCCTTTTTGTGAATCAACTGGAAAATATGGAGGAGATTTTTCATGGTAAGAAATTGCTCATTAATTATAATGAGGACAAGGTGGTTTGAGGTGGTGCTTCTGATGGTAGATACTCAGTGAAAATTGGTTATCAACTTTTGGTCAATAGGGATGGCGATGACTACTAGCCTACTCATTTGTGTCGAGGGAAGAAGTGTCTACTAAAGGTTGGGGCCTTTTCTTCGTTGGCTACTAGGGACCATATTATCAATGGAGAAAGGAGGAAAAGATTGGGGTTTGTTGGTCCCTCAAGGTGTGTTATGTGTGGATGGGAGGAGGATATGGTAGATCATCTCCTTCTTCATCGTGAGGTGGCTTTGAAGTCTTGGAGTATGTTTTTAAAGAAACTAAACTGACATGGACCTTTTTGTGAGACCCTAAAAGTGTTCTTTGTTAGCTGGTTGAGTAGAAGTGGTAAGTCCACTCTTTCTTGTATTTGGAAAATTTGTCGCTCGACTATTATTTGGGAGATTTGGAAGGAAAATAGTAGGCATATATTTTAAGATAAGTATGACTCAATGAATGGTATTTTATGGAGGATTAATCAATATATTGAGGAGGTTGTGGGGGCTGCTGCTTCAAAAAAAATTAGACCACAAGTGCCATACAGAGGAGAAGATAGAAATTTTCAACATTATTGGCTGAAGATTAAAATTAGGCCTATTAATGGGTAGAGTTGGGATAATCTGGCATCAAAAGTTAGTAACTTAGAGGTAAGGTGGTCATGCCTTCAGATGTTTGGATAAAGATAAATTTTGATAGCACCTCCAAGGGAAACCCAAGGCCCTTAGGTATAAGGTATGTTTTTATGGATTGGTTTGGAAAAATTCTCACTATGGGGGTGAAGAGGATTTCTGAGGGAACAAATAATATTGTTGAGGTGGCCATGAATCTTCATGATGTCAGAATTGGTAGAAGCATAGGGTCTTGAGATTATATTTGGAAGGTGATTTGATCATCATTATTAGTGCCATCATGATTGGGAGTGTACAATATTGGCATCTAAAAAAACATTTTTCTATTAAAAAGAATTATCCTTCTTTGAGGGGTCTCAAGTAAGCCATGTACGACGTACGAGAATTGAGGTGGGTAACACCCTCTCAAAGTGGGCTCTAACATTTAATGATGAAGGGGAAGTATGGATGGAGGAATTTTGAAATTTCCCTTTGATGAGTGACTTCAGTCATCTACATGTGTTGACAAGGTAATTAATGATTACTACAAGGAATGTGTTGATGGGAGGGGGGTTTGTGTGGGGATTTTTAAGGAGGGCATGTGCCTTTCCTTTTTCATTCAATGGTATGAGGTGTGTATTAGTGGTGTGGTGGCAATGGGGAAAATTTCACTTTTCTCACCACTAAACAACAAGATGCTTCCTTTGGCTTGCTCACAACTCAATGCTTAAAAATATTGTTCAATTGTCATGATTCAAAGTTGGTGAAGGTTGTGTTGGCAGTTCTTGGTGGAGATTTTATCGATGCCAAGCATAATTATTGAATGAATATGGATATCATTACTTTGGTTCTATCTTGGGGCCTAGATTTGGCACAAAGTCAGGAAGAGATTGGATTGGTTATGTTGTCTTTAGTGGATGTAGATGTGTTGTTTGGGTTAGAGTTTGTTTTGGAGTGCGCTACTCCAGGAGTGGGCTTTGATGCTCATGAGAGAATTGCAAACCCAAGGATGGAAGATGTCTATGAATTAATCCCCTTTATTCAGTGGAATTTTGGTGTGGACAAAGAAGAATGAAGGATTCGAGCATTGTTTCGGTGGGAAGCCTTGAAACTTTCCCTTCAATAATGTAAATTCATGGTGAGTCAGGCCTTGGTGGTGGTGAAATCGACAGAGATTGTAAAGAAGAAACATAAATTGAGGAATAGGAAGTGAGTGACCTCCTACGATGCTAAGGTAGTGGTTGGGATGGACAAGGTAGACTAGGTGCCCTTGTCTAGGGTTTGGGTGTCTTACCCAATTTTGGTGTATTGGTTTTGTATCTCTTCATGGAAGCATCGTAAGAATTATTTTGATTATCACAACTGGTGAGAAACCTAATTAATGAATTTATTATAGTAGATGATAATAATAATATTACAATTATATTTTCATGTAATAATGTTAGTAATGAAAAATTGGGAGTAGGAGTAGATATGGTAGAGTGCAATATTTTATAGAACTCGTATTTTGGATGCTAGTATATTTGGTATTCACACTAAGAATGTGTAAGTTCTTTATATAGCTACATGATGTTTGTAGACATTTTAAGAGTGTGTGAGGGTTATATATGACTACATGATGATTGTAGACATTTAAAAAATGTTTAAAGGCTTTATAATACTACATGATGTTTGTAGACATTTTAAGAATGGCTAAGGACTTTATACTACCACATGATGTCTGTAGAAATTCTAACTACAAGAACCCTAATATAGGAACCATTAGATGAACCAAGGGGTTCCTACTATATTGTTATGCATGATTAATTAGAAGCAATCCATCATGTTATTTGATGATGGTTGTTAAAGATCTATGCATCTTTATTAATTAAAGGGTGTGGGTTAGGATTGTGTTAGATCAACCATTTTCTATGGAATTGGGTTTGCAGTAGATTCAATATAAAAAGTGGGGTTGGATCTATGAGCTATGTAAACCCTCACCAACCTTGTACATTTCTAATACTTAAAATAATAATAACAATTCAATTAATTTTGTGCATATATTAGTGGCTAAGAATATTATTATTGTTATTATTGACTATGCATAGAAATAATGCCTTAATGTAAGTAGAGATGCCAACTATCTAGTGTATGAATGAGGTGTCAATCATATTTAAGGTGTTATGTATTTTACGGTTATAGGATTTTCATGTGGCCTTGATGATAGAATGGTGTTTATCTCTTTATCTCTCTATCCTCCCTATTTATTTATCTCACCCCCCTCTCCCTCTTTCTATTTTCCTCTATCATTTTATAAGAGGAAAAATGCAACTATTTAATGTTCACCCAAACATGTGCTTATGTTTTGTGCTTTATAAAGCATTCTCACATTTTGCAGCTCACAAAACATGCTTGCATCATGAATTGGTGTTTTCCAAGCCATGGCTTGATTGTGTTATTTGATTTAAAAATAAGGAAAGCAGGTTGTGTATAAAATTGGTCATTTGGCCACTTTTTTGTACATAAATTTTACACACATATGTACAATAATGATGCTTAGAAATGAGGGATTATACGAGATCTATATTAGAGATGTCAGTCGACATAGGAATGCAATTCTTGAATATAAATATTGATGGAGGTTTTTTTTATGCATCCTAAAAAGTATGCTAGAGTTTTATGAATCAAATTCGTCACAGTACAAAAAATTTATTCAATTTTTTTCAAACCCTTCAAAACAGACAAAATATTTTTTACTCCAAATTATAGAGGGCCTTATATTAAAATTTTGGTTTTTTGGCCTTTCAAACTCAATGATGAGTATACATTAAAACATTTCACCAAAATGAATATAAAACTAAGTGAAAAATGATAATTTCTCAATTACAATTCTTTTTCTTTAAAGATTTTCCTCTATCAGACATGCATTATGTTTCATTTAGAAAGAAATTATTCTAATAGGCACTATTATTAATTATGATGTTCATGTTTGATTTCTTCAACTACATTGGTCTTCTATTATTTTATAGACAATCTCATTACTCTCTTTTTCTACATCTTATTTCACAATCATTCCCACATAGGATGCATTCTACACTTTTCTTGATTCTCTTATTGATTTCATACTATCAAAAATCCCAATAAAATATATTGTCAAATGTTGTATCTTTTCCAAGAGTTGGATTTTGCTTGAACTCCCCTTTTTCCCTATCTCTTGTATTGGGGCCCGATTGGCCTTACTCAAATCCACTTCTCAAGCCAAGTGTTGAGAATATAGTTTTGAACATGATATTTCTTTTTCATTCCCACAATCTGGAGGCCTTTCACCTTGATAACGCCTAGATAGATGATAACCCTTGACACTTCTCTCATTAAAATGGGGAAAAATGGATAAGATATGTTGCTTGGTGTAATGTCCAACACCTCACTCTATTTGATGGTGCTTAAAAAATGTAACCTCTTGCCCTCTTTTTAGGTACACATATTGCAACACTACGCTTGTGCAACTACATCCTCTCTAGTCGCCTAATTAATTTTTTGTATTCCTTCACCTCATTAATTGTGACATCTATGATATTCACCTTTATTTCACCTTGTCCTCTTATGCAAAAACTTTAAATAATAGGAAATGTTGCGCTAGGTATTTTCATAATATTTTCATCCACTATTGAACATTTGAGTATCGAAAGAGTAAAGTTTGTATCTATTAATTTTCCTCAAACTATATTTTATAGGTATAAGGTTGAGAATTTAAGTGTATTTGGTGTATTTTTCTTTGAATATTTAAATGTGGGTAGAGTAAACTCTTTATCTATTAAGTACCTCAAACTTAAAATGTTGTTGGGGCGCATGATTGAGGATTTGAGTGTAAATAGTATAAGGTTCTATTAACTTTCCTATGCTATGTTTGATCTTAAAATGCATTGTGCAAGTACTATAAGGAAATAGTTTATGGATTTTAGACTAAGAGTTATTTGAGAAATTATATTTCTTCAAATAATAGGCAAATTCCATTCCTTGAAGAAACTTACCATCTGCATAGTTGATCCCTTTAAAAGGGAAGCAAAGATGGATTTTTCCTCTACTACACCTGCTTCACAGGATTCTAAATCTTCAATCACTATATATTTGACTTCTCCATTCGGGTATTTATACAAATTTTCAAGCCCAATACTTTCAAGTTTTCAATTGGGATTTTAGTGTTTCAAATGTATATAAATGAAGTATGAAAGGATTATTTTTTTAGAAATTCATTAGAACTTTGTGTATAGTGTGAAAAAGAAACCTTGGTAAAACTTACTTATTCATGTCAATACAATATAGGAGTTGGCATGAGATTCTATACTTGATTGTAGATATACTTGAGTTTGACTATAGGAAATTATTTTCTTGAAACAATGGAAATTTATTTACCTATCAAATATGATGAAGGTCAATTTATGCAGTTCTTTAAGGATATTTTGTACACGAGGGGAGCATCCTTAATAGAAAGGATAATTGTAACACATTGTTTGAAAGAAATATTGAAAAAAAAACCTATGAGCTTTGACCTTCATATTGTGTCCTCTATAATAAAATGTTTAAGGTATTTGATTTCATTCTATTTTTATTTTTTCCATAAGTTATGTTGTTGAAGCTCCATTTTATTTTACTAGCATATATTTTGGTAATTTATTTTAAAGCATACGAGATAATGAAGAAGAATAACAGATGATGATATCCCATAACTGTTAAAAATTGCATGTTTTTTTTTTGCTAAAGATAATAGTATTTGTTTCTTTGTCTTCTTTTGTTTAGCTTTGTCAAGTTCCCCTTTAATGTTTATATCTCCTACTCTTTTAAAAACATTTTGTGGTTGAGAATTGGTTGTTTTTCTATTATGAATTGTTCTAGTCTCAATCTTGGCATGTGGCAAGGATGCTTTGCATAAACATTAACCAGGTATAAGATTAAAATTTATTAAATTATATCTTTAATCATTGAGTCAATTGATTGTGAGGATGCTTATTTAGTCCACTTAGATGAAAGAGTCTCTTTTAAAAATATGCAAAATATCCACTTCAACTTAAGGAAGTGCAACTAAAAATAAAATGTGTATATGAAAATGGATAACTAATTGTATAAATCCATTACTATAAGAAAAAATAATTGAGAAAAAAACATGTTTGTGTTTCCCTCTTGTAGAACTCTAGTGGGGTTTCTTTTTGTTAGTAGTCTACCTCGCATCTGTTCTTGGGCCTGATGACAAAAGGAGGGTGCCCCTTATCTATTTCTTAGGTGGGTTGGCTCCACTAATTACTTCTTGAGATCAAAACTACCTACTATATTTGCACGATCTTAGTTTTTTTTCCCATACAAGTAGTGTATACAAAAAATTTGGTGTCATATTAAAAACAAACAATCACCTCACCACATTAAATTTTTTAATCAGAAGCAAGCATTAGCAATATAATGATAGTGGACCACAAGTTTTGATAAAGTAACCTTGGGTACAAAATACTAATTCCAATTCCAAAGTTGATGCAAAAAATTTCTTCATGATAGGATTCTCACACTTGTGTCAGTTTCCCATCTTTTCACTTATGCGAAATTTTGGTTGTGGTCTTTATTTAGCAGTTTTTTTTCTTCCAGTAAGAGATATTTAATTTAATGAGAAATCAAGAATAATAGAAGGTTATAGATATTAGAGTGAATGGTTTTGAGTGGCAGTGTAATATGTTATAGGTCCTTGTAAAAGTTTTGTATATGTTTCAATTAAATTGGAAAGATGCGACCGAACTTGATTACTTCAACAATGCCTATACCTTGTCCCATAGAATTCTCATTTAATACTAGAAGCCACTACTGATGTTTGAGGATGTCATTCCTTACAAAAAAAAATTTACTCACAATATGTACAAGCTTATCATGTGAGTACATAATAAATCTTGGAATAAGTCATAGAAAATTAGAAACTGAATTGTGTTGGAAGTTGTATGTGTTCTAATTAATACACTTGTTGAGTTTATGGTGTTGCATCTAATATTAGTGACCTAGAATAATAGTGATATCCTTCTAAATGAGGTCTTCTTTAGTTGTGTTGAGAATGACCTAAGTAATAATATTAACTAAGGCAAGATATACATATTCATAAGACCTAGAATGTCGCATGTACTTCCTCTAAGGATGCTTAATGTTAGTGATTGAACTATATGATAATGGGCAGAACATATGTCATTATAAACACACAAATTTACGGTTGATAAGTATCCACCCTAGCCTTTAAATTGATAAGATGATCTTATAAGAGATCTTAGGATGCTCATGTTGAATTATGAAGAATAAAGATGGTGAGGAACTAGTTTGACTCTTGTTTACTCTAATGGGTTCATGAAAATCAATACACATGATATTTAAAATCCTACTAAATACATGATATAAAATTCTAATACTAAACATAACCGTATGAATGAACATTGTGGTATTCTAATCAAGTTACTTAATATTGCATGATATCCTTGATGGGTAATTGTAAGGGGTTTGGGATGCACAAATTGATTTGGGGAATAATAATCATGGTAAAGTCTAATTAGAGATCAAGCGCCCTAGATGAAAGTTTTGTAGTTTAGGCTTACTAAACTAATAATGGTGTCAAAATTCCCTACTTGTTGTCAAAAACTAATAATTATTAAGAATCATTTAAGGTGGCCTTTTGGAGAAAGGAATAATACTTAATGTAACCTTGGTTACATGAACATGTGTAAAGATTTTGTTTTGAGAAACCTTGTGCAGAGAACAACATGTGACTTTGATCCATTTGGAAGTAGGTATGTAGGTTGTCCTTGGGTGAAAGATACCCTTATGACCTCAAGTTTGTAGGGAGGGTCTAGGGGGGATAAATATTAAGTTGTGGGGTTGTTCCTAATTGGTTTGACCTTCTCTATTTAGTGGGCTTCAAATAACATTGAAATGAGTACTATTTGGTTATGAAAGAGATAAAAAAATGATACTTGTATTTAAAACATGATATAATTTTGGATAACAAGTTGAATGAAGTGAAGGGGTTGATTACCTTATAGTATGTTCATTTATCTATTGAGTAGGGGTCATCTAATGTTGTCTCCAACTAATTTTATGCGCTTGTAAAATTTATTTACAAACATATAAGAATTTGTGCACATACCCCTAGATTAGTCAATTATGATTTACTCATTCTAAACTAGGAAACTCTCTTCTAGTTATAGTGTTTATGTAGGGTATAGGTGCTGAATTTTACAAAAAAAAATGGAGTTAGGACCCTCTGAGGGTTACACCATGTTGAATAGTCTTCTCAATTTGAGGTGATCAATGAATGATGAATCCTCTGATACATTTAAAGACAAGTTTATTGATGCTCAAGATTAACCATAGTCATGGACTATACTATGTCGACAAATTGTTATCCATACCACCTCGTAAGTGGATAGATAACACCAGTTTCTTGCAAGCAATGGATACCTGTCACATCCCCATGGTCACAGTCTGTATTGGAGGGACCTTCTCAGAGACAATGCCATTAAGAGGCATGGGCTACAATATTGGAAAGGATGTGTGCATCAAATTAGAAGGGATAGTACTAACACACTATTAATACAATAGACTAACACACATGTTGCTAATACATTTTGTAACAACATATTTTGTTTACTAAGGTGAAAATATGTGGTTGTATAGACACAACCCTTTGAAATGTGGTCTCACTACCTTTAACTTGTGTCCTTGCCTATGCTAAACTAGGAGATTGGAAATCTTGCAGTTGCAACAGCTTAATAGACATGTACGCTAAATGTAGGGTACTGACAAGGCACGTGAACTATTTGATAGAATGCCTTAGAGAGATATAACCTCATGAAAGGCGGTGGATGCCGGATATGTTGAAAATGATATGTTGAAAACACTATAGAAACTTTCAAGAATATTAAATTAACGGGCATAAAACCAAATTATTTTCTAGTGTCCTTTCAGTCCATGTCAAAATAAGAGCTAAGATGGTTGATAGGATGCCTCAAGGAGAATTCATCTTATAGAACACAATGACTACCATATAATTTAGCAGACAAATTAATTTATGAGGAGGACTTAGAAACTTTCAAGTAAAGAAACTGGCAGAAGTAAAATTAGCTCCACAACCTTCGTTGGCATCCTCTCATCTTGTGCCACATTGAGAACTCTCGTTCATTTAGCATAATTCCTCCAATAAATGCGGTCTCATGCGTACCTTGATTTCTAGATATACACAATACAAATTAATTAAAAATGCTTTAGAGATGCCCAAACAACTGCAAATGGCAGGAGGCTGAAAGCCAAATTCTCAAGCAATTACTTCCTTCCAGCCTCAAAGCGATGTCATCTCAGGGGATGCAATGATTTTTAGATTTTCAAAAAATGGATTTCATGAGAAGGATTTGGAATGTCCCAATAATTTAATTGGATGGAGTAAAGCTGAATTTCTCACCATACCATCCTCTGGCTATGTCTATGCAGCCACATATTTGGACCTTAGTAAACAAAATATGTTGTTAATAAAATGTTTTAGCAAAATGTGTGTTAGTTTATTGTATTTGTTTGCAAATTACTAACACACTATTAATAGAATAGACTAAAACACATGTTGCTAACACATTTTGTTAACAACATATTTTTTTTACTAAGTTGCAAATATGTGGCTGTGCAAAATATAATTATAATAAGTTATATTTAATACACACTATGCTTGAATATAAATATTTATAAGGGAAATGAACTTGGAAGACTACCTTATACTCAATATCTACATACTATTGCATGTCGAGTTGAGGCCATAACACATTGGTTTGATATAAAAGGTATGTGTTTGAGATATTCAAGCCTAGACTTAAAAGAATTTATGTATAACCTTATAGATCATTCAATTATGATCTACATGTTCTAAATTAGGAGCCTCTTTTCTAGTTATAATGCTAAGCCAAGTACAAGCACCAAATTTTATGACTACAGATGGAGATAGGAACCTACGAGGGAATAGGTAGAGGTATGCATTCCTCTAGTATGTAGACTAGTCTACTCTATTCGAGGTGATTACCGAATGATAAATCCTATGACCTTCTTAAGATAATCTTATCTGCTCGATATTAACAGTAGTCAAGGAGCATACTATGCAGATAGATTGTGAGTCATACCCCCAGCTAGTGGATGGTTACCTCCAATTGCATGCAGGTGAGGGATACCTGCGTTGATCTAGGAAATTGGACTAATTCTGCCAGGAGCATGTGGTCCTGGGGGCCAATTTCATGCCAATGATGGATGTCCTCATTGCTTATTTGTCTGAAGGACTGTAAGGAAGATAAATTATAATGAGGAATAGGTAGGTGATAATTGGACCAACCTCATGGTATGAATTTGGGCTTTGTTTGATGTGAAATGATATACTTCACCCTGTTGGGTTGATGACAAACCCTCGGTGTAGTATGGGATGCACCAAATCCTCTTCTCAAGTATCTGGTACTACAAATGACCAAGGAAAGGAATGGAACCAATGGTGTAGAGTACAATACACCAATATACCTTTTCTCTAGGATGCACTATGGATAAGGGATGGTTAGTCGGTGATTATGAGCTAGTTATCATATTCTTTGTGATGCTACAAGAGTGAATCACCATTCTATTCATGATGCTTATATGAGCCCATAACTATTTTCTAGTGATTCATTTATGAGATAGTCACTATTGTTATTGTAATGTATGTCGGATGCTACTTTTAGTGTATGTGATGTACGGAAAGCAAGTCATCTTGTGTATTTATGATGTGTATGAGCTATTCCATTGTATGTGAGATGCATGCTCAAGATAATCATTGTGTGTGATTTTTTTAAATGACCCTCATGTGTATGCATGAAGTTGGTAAGCTAATTATTGATAACGATGGGTGTGGAACTATCACCTAATGTAAATTGATATATTTTATGGGATTGGACAAAGTTCATAGAATCTCCTAATTCATAGATGGGATTAAAGAGATCAGAGATATCATCAAGAGGAGAGAGTGAGCTCTCTTTGAGTGTGAACTACGAAGCCTCTGACTTCCTATGAGAGGATATGTTGGAATTAATGGGAAGTAGTACTGAGAGGGGAGGGGTGAATCAGTACCTCTAAAACTTTTAACACCTTTCACAATTCATCATTAGTAATCATTCAATTCTGTATTACCAACCATTACTATTATTCTTTCTTATGCATGTATTTTTTTTTCACAATCTTTAATAGTTTTCAATAGTCATAAAACATTCATGAAAATGATAAACACATAACACAAGATATGGTATCGCAGAAAACTCCTATTAGGAAGTAAAAACTACGGTGGGGATGACACCCACAAAACTTCACTATCTGCAGAATGGAAGGGAGACGGTTAAGGCTTACAATTTGATCACTCCTAATGATCTTTAAGGTGGAGACCTATTAAGATCTACTCTGTTAAGAGCTTTAGCAACACTTATTTAAGTGTGCACTCAATTATGAGATTTACAATAGGACGGTTAAGCCCACCTTTCTTGAAAGGATTTCATTAGTGTACTACACTTGTTAGAATGAGTACAAATGTTGACCTGACTATATGCAATCTACTATTTTTGATTTATAGATCCATTAAAGCCCTTATAATAATAATATCACCTTAAGTGATTGATGAATACCTTTTCTCTTCTTGTTCGTAGCCTCTGTTATGTTCTTGAAAACTGATTTGATTATGTTTGTGTTCTTCTGGATGAATTCTCTGTCTGGTCTTTAGTTTCTCTCTATGGCTACTATCTTCATTGATCAACAAAAATTCTTAATGGATTGAGCACCTATTTATACAAGTATTTGACCTATATTGAAATTCACATTTTACAATGTTAACTCTCAAATCTAAGGTTTACAACTTGACCTTGATCTTTAGTTTGCATGTTTTAAAACAGTAAAACTAATTAAAACAATAATGAATACATTTCTTTCTCAGCACATAATGGATTTAAAAATAAATCAAGAAGCTATAAATACAACTTCAGTTATTTATCTAATGTGGAAAGTCAGATCCACTTTTTGCAGGATGTAACTGACTGTCGGTTCTTGGTCGTCGGTTTGAACTTGCAGTCTGTCGGTGTTCCTTGACTGAACTCTTTATCGAGTTCCCTGTATCTGTCGGGTTCCTCTCTTTGTTGTTACATCAGGTAGCATTGTTGTTACTCGTCGGGTTTCTTTTACCTTTTTGTCATCGGATAACACTTAACAATGTTGTCGGGTAACCTTGGCATCGGATAGTGTTGTGCCTTGTCTGTCGGTGTAGAGTAAACCAATGGTGCAAATCATGTTTTTCTCTAAGTATAATAATGGAAAAATATAGTGCCTTCAGGATACTAATGCAAGATCATCAAAAGTGAACCCTTGATGCTTATATCTGGGTCTAGGGATGAACCTAAGTATGGATTAAGGTAACCATTATCAATTGTAAGTATATAAGCTGATAGTGAGTTGTCACCACCATGGTGAACAAAAGAGTTTAAAAATCATCACAACTAAATTAAAAGGAAGTTGATCGGTTAATGGAGTTAAGGATTGATGTTAAGTAAAAAAAATAGCAGCAACTAAGGGTGGTTTCTACATAGGTATCAAAGCAACCGAGTTCATGCAGTAGAGACTTATGAAGCCCACTTGAGTCTAGATTAAGGACATCATCTTGCACTATTGAATAAGCCTTACTAAGTTGGACTCTTAGTATGAATGTATTTTTTTCCTATGAGAATGCATGGATAGTTCTAAGACATCCTAAGGAGGATGTGAAAGGGAATTTTGGAATATGAATCATAAATTAATACTAGAGTGTACAATAGAAGTTGTAGAATTTAATTATTATTACTTTGATGGTCTCATTTTACATGTAATTTGAAACCTTGTCATGTGTGATATTTATCATGGTATATCTAAGGATATGAATAAATTTTCTTATGATATGAAGATGAATTTATCAAGATAGAGGTTGTAGCACCCTCAATTGGTAGTTTGTAACTATCTTGACACTTCATGATGTACTTATATGTTTGAATGAGCAAGAGTAAATGATTATAAATAGTAACAAAGTGTCTAGGAAGAAAAATAGTCAAGTTAAGACTATTATGCATCTACTACGCTCATTGCCCTTACAAATAACATACTACAAGTTGGAAATGAGATTGCATTAAAATTGGCATAACGTGACGATGAATGAATAATACCCTACAAAGAACACGTAGACCTATAATAATCTCCTTTAATGATTAATTAAACATGTTCAAAATAAAACTAAACTAATGGTGGGACACTATAATATATGAATTTAACCCTCTTAGAGAGTGACTTGAATAAGGCCAAGGGACCCCTATATGAAAAGGTATGATATGTTTTATAATTAATACTCAGATGCTTTCCAAAATTAACTTCTAAATATATGTACTCAATGATATAATTTTGAAATTTCTTTTAAAAATCAACCCATAAATTAAAATGGAGGATGGGATTGAGCTGAAGAGCTCACTTGAGAGTGAAATTTGGTATATTTTCTCTTAAATCTTGAATATTTTTTTTAATTTGGTCAAATTAGGTAAAATTCAACCACTTGAAATAGCAAGGTTAAGGAGTTCCAAAGCAAATAACGTGGCTAATAATCAAAAGTTTCAAGAAATTAGGAAATGAAACCTTCTAATAAGTTGAGGATGACTTAATCTAAGGGAGGAAGGATGCCACATCCTCATGGTCATAACCTGTATTGGAGGGACCTACTTAGAGACAGTGTTATTAAGAGGCATGGGCTACAATATTGGACAAGCTGTGTGTATCAAATCGGAAGGGATAGGAGGAATGACTCAAGTCAAAGAGTACTTTGACTTTCCATTATGAGGGATGGAATGAGAGGAAGGGGGATGATAGTGGCATTAATGAGGCATGGCATTCGTATCTTAGGTCATCCATCATAAAAGATATGGGAAGAACTACCAACAATAAAATGCGTGATTGGGAAGGATTTACACACCCTAATTTTGAGCTTCCATCTTTACTCCAGCTGGAAGGGGGATGGTATGGTGATAAATTTGGTTTTACTCCATCCAACTAATTTCTTGAGACATTCCAAAGCCTTCTCATGAAATCCATTATGGGTATGTGCAAGATCATGGGGGGCCAAAAAGTGGCGATGTGAAAAAAATTCACTTTTCACTCGTCCAAAAGCGCATGAAAACATTTGTTGACTTTTTAGTAGGCCTAGGTGTCAGTACACTTGGGCAAACTTGACACTAAAGCACAAGCCTAATCGGGTACCTGATTTTTTTGGGTACCTGATATTTTTGGGTACCTGATATTTTCAGGTACCCGAAACAAATTGGGTACCTAATTTTTTCAGGTACCCAATTTTTTATTTTTAATAATAATTTTCTTTTATTTTTTTATTTTTTTTTATTTTTGTAATTTTTTTTTGTAATTTTTTTTTTCAAATGAACTTTTGTAGGACCCCTT
>MU228442.1:1271595-1296612 GCA_018584345.1 Thuja plicata
TTAATATGTCCTATATAATATATATTATATATATACTATACTTGATTTTATTATATATACAACAATATTTTATATATAATATATAATACATATCATATTGAATATATATATATATATATATATATATTATATTGTAACATATATATATATATTATAATATAAAATATATATTACATACAATTTAAATATGAAGATATTATGTGATATATTATAAAATACATATTAATATATAATACATATAAATATATAATACATATAAAATAATATATAATATATGATATATAATGTAATATTTAATATTAATATATATTATATAATATTTAATATATAATAGATATTATATAATATTTAATATTTAATATTTAATATATATATAATATATAATCTAATATAGAATTTTTGATATATAATATATCATATGAAGTATGGAGAAATGGGAGGGAGAAAGGGGTTGAAAATAAATTAAGAGGGAGAAAGGGGAGGGAAAATTTAAAATTTAAAATTCTGCCGGGATTTTTGGGTACCTGAAAATATCGGGTACCCGATTAGGCTCGGTATTGCTTTGTGCACCATACCTACCTGGTCAACTCTTTAAATGTCTCAAAAATGTGTTTTTCCCCTGTTTCTCTGAGTTCCAGACTTCAACCATGTAGCTGACGATTTTTTTTTCACCCAAATTTGATGAAATGAAAAGGGTATCTTAAGGAGATTATCAACTTTCTGTCTATATAATTGCTGTCAAATTTTGAATTCGATAAGTAATTATTAGTTATTTTCCAATTGAGTTACCTCTAAAGTGCTGAATTATATACTGATTGAAAAATGGCTATAAATTTCAAACGGTATAACATTTTTGAAATCTGAAAAATGCGTAACATTTTATGCTTCGCCTACTATAAGGAAAAATTTTGTTTTTTTTGAATTTGGTAAAGTTTTCAATGAGTTAAGGTGGTCAGACACAAGAGTTTTTTTATTCTGAAAATGTTGTAGCAGATAATTCATAATTAATTATTTTTTTGGAATAAAATTACACAAAAATATTCGTCACATCCGGGCATGAGTCTACTACTTATATATAAAATCTTATAAAAAAATCTTATCATTTGATCATGATTAAGGTGGTCAGACATACACCTAATTTTTTTTTTCCTAAAATTTTTGTACTGCTGCATTGAAATCTATACTTTTCACCAATCATATTAACTTTTTTTAATAAAAGGCCTAGTAGTTTAGAAACTACATTCAATTTCCTATAGATTCTATTGTTGCAAATTTTTTATATTAGGTTGATAGCTAGTTCAAATTACGTCAAATTTACTAACCCTGATTTTCTAATTTTTCATTGCACTTAAGGGCATAGTTTGGCCCCTCATGATCTTGCACATACCCTTTTCTGTAAATCTAGAAATCATTGCATCCCCTGAGACGACATCACTTTGAGGTTGGAAGGACGTAATTGGTTGAGAATTTGGATTTCGGACTCCTGCCATTTGCAGTTCTTTGAGTGTCTGTAAAGAATTTTTAAACAATTTGTATTGTGTACATACAACAATCAAGGCATCTGTAAGACCATGTTTCTTGGAGGCATTATGCTAAACAAACAAGAGTTCTCAACGTGGCACATGATGAGAGGATGCCAGCGAAGGTTGTGGAGCTAGTTTTACTTCTGCCAGTTGCTTTAATTGAAAGTTTCTAAGTCCTCATAAATTGATTTTTATGCTAAATTATTGTCAGGATTAAGTAATACCGAGGGGGGTGAATCAATATTACAACACTTAAAACATGCACTTAATAATTTCCAACTTAACCATATAAATACTTAAATGAAAAGAGCATAAGCACACAACACATAACTCATAACACCATGAATTATTGTCGAGGAAACCATGGCCAAGGGAAAATCCTGATGGGGATGGTACCCACAAATATGTACTAAAATTATAGTGTCCCTGTTAGGAGACCTAGCCCTGTTAGGAGCTGAATATTACATTAGCACATTTCCCTGTTAGGGGAATACAAAACCCTGTTAAAGGTATACTTAGCACATTGCTCTTACAATTAGAAATAGTTCTGTTACAATAAATTCTCATTAGTAAAGAAAACAAGCATCAAATATGCTTAGATAGTTCTAGTTGTAGCTTGCATTTGTGTGACATTACAATGCATTCATTCCATCTATTTATCACATCATTCATCCTATCCACAATATTCCATACTTCACTTTACAAAATCTCTCTATATATACCTTATAACATTACCCAGTCGGCTCTCTAATACATTACAAAATAGAGTTAATACTTATACAAAGAGTAAATAAAAATTCAAAAACTTTACATAACCAAAATATAGGTTATCCACAATCCCAATCTAACTTAGCATGTTAGGATTCCACGTCATACTCCCTCAATCATCACGACTATTCATCTACCTTGTATCCCTATTACTCTATCTTTGCATGACTTCAAAACATTATAACTCTCTGCAATCAACACCAAAACTCAAGCAACCTTAACAAAAGGTCATATATACTCCAAAATGTCCTTGCCTAAGCTTGCAAGTCTTCACTCACCATATACTATCTTCATTGTCCTAAAATTAATTGCTATACTCTATATTCATGTTTACTGTACTTAGTCATTTTGCAATTCACATCTCCAAAACCGTAAACAACTCCAAGTGATCATCATACCAGATGCATTTCCATAAATGACAACCCTCAAGTGTCCCATATCGTTCCAAAATAAATCACTTTCCAATAATCTCTCCCTTTGGCATTGATGGCAACACTTAGTGAAAAATGACTAAGTGTCAATACCAAAAAGATATCTATACATTTTCATCTCTTCTTCATCTCTTCTCTTCTCCCCCTTTGACATCAATGGAAAAGGTACACAAAAATGTAGAATACATCAAAATTGTAGAAATTCTTACTAGAGAATTTAGACCATCTTAATTACATCTCGAAAAGAGCTTTCCAAGATCTTCACTTCCTCAGTTCATGTCTTCACCAAAATCTAACTCACATGAATCATTCCATTCAATGCAAACAAAGAAGTGTGTGTTTCCTTTATCTTAGTAGGCATGTGTGTTGTAGGGGCCTGTCCTATCTTCTCCATGTCATATATATAGACCTCAAGAATTGATAGCTTGGGAGTGATTAGACTCTTCAGCATATCAAACCTTTCCATAAATCTCCCTCTTTCTGTATTAAGTATACTTAGTTTGTCAAAAATCTATGACACTTCTTTGTCAAGATCTAATACATATTGTGAGGAGGTCTCACAACTATCCATCATCTTATCCAGAGTATCCATGTCATTTGCTACTATATCCTCAATGCTCTTGATATGTATGATAGGGTTTATAAAGTAATTGTATAACTTCCTTCCATGTGCGACACAACTTTTGGCCTCAGATATAGTTTTTTTTAGTATGCCCAAGTCCCATGAAATATACTTGCATACATCTTCCAATTTCTTTGCTAGCTATTTATTCTCTACCTTCTCTTCAGTGATCTTCTCTAATGACTCATAATCACTTTCAAATTCATCCAATACCTTTTTCCAAGTTCTTTGCATCATCTTTACCTTGACAAGTAATAGGTGTTGGAAGTAATTTGTTCAGAGTGTCAAATGCTCTAGTCATTACCCTGGTCTTCTTCTCTCCTTTCTACTCAAATCTTTCCTTAACCTTAGAAAATGTGATGTAGGATAACTTTATCAACTCATCTACATCCATATTCTCAACATTAGTGATCAAGGTCTTGTCTCCACTTGCCAACAATAAAGGTGAAGAAGCAGATGTAAGAGTTTCTTGTTTCACTTCATCTTTATTCAATTCATCTTTCATTATTTCATACCTGACTTTATTTCTCTGTCATATTCTTGTCACTACTTCCTTCAATGTTTATATCCTACTGAAAGGGGTCATTCACATCATGTAAAGTTTCCAATGACACAGGCACACCAGAAACAAAGAAATCTGGTTGTTTCATAGTACTCACATACTGATTAGTATCTTTGCCAATTAAATTGTCAAGGTTTATTTCATCTTTTCTTGATGTTTCACCTTTCTTAATAGATTTTCACTTAGTATCCCTAGGTGGTGAGGTTTTCTTAGTTTTATCTCCCATCAAGATATTCTCAACAAATCTCTATGTCTCTTCGATTACTTCATCATATTTTCTTCCCATTATCTTCACTAACCTTGTCCTGGTTCTCAATAAGGGTTTAAGTTCACTCAATATTCCCTCCATCTCCTTAACAGATACAACAGGCAACATATGTTCAATTGCTTGTTCTCTAATCACTTCATCTTCCTTTTGTGATAGCTACTTCCTTATCTTCAATTTGTCATATAACTCCTCAGGTATACTACCTCCAATCTCTAACAAATTCTTCTTAAAAACAAGTAGATGATTAATCATTATGTCTTCAATCAAAAGTTTGTCAGATGCCTCATACCTATCATAGTATTTTTCCAGTGACACAAGCTTCCCTTGCTCAATTACTCTATTTTATAGCATCTCCATGTCTAGCTTCCAAAGATGTCTCACATTAGTTGTCTTTTCTTCAACTTTCTTCTCTTCTCCCTTTGTCATTTATTCCATATGAGGTGAGTCTGATTTAGTGGACCTTGTGTTTCTTCTAGGCAATTAATTTGTTTATCTCTTCCTATGATGTCTTATGTGGTGGTGAAGGTGTAGATACATCAATCACAGTAGAAAGTGGACTAACTACCTGCACAACTTCTGGAGGTAGAAGGCTTGAAGAAGCAGTGCTTGCAAACCCATAATCTCTCTATGTTATCTTTCTTCTAACTTATTTCATTTACTCTTTAGATATGTCGGCCTTGGTTGTTAAGTCATCAACTACATTCTCTACTTTCTTATTCCTTGTTGTTCTAGTTTTTTCCTCCCTAATCTTTGCAGAATTTTCCTCATAAGTACCCCATCTTTCCTATGATGAGTCAACTTCTGAAGATAGAAAATGTTCTACTTACATAATTAGAACTTCAGAACTTACCTCATAGCCTAGTGGAAATCACCACTTCTTTCTAGGTATGACTGCCTCAAAGCACACACAATCAGTTTCAACCATGAAATAGATTGAGCCCTTGTATTTCTCTACTACTACCTTAGGAATTCTCTCTCTTGCCTTCATCTCTCTCTGTAAGATTTTGATCATAGAAAATAATTATCCATCTACCCAATTTTTTTCTGTCTCCTATAACTCTTAGAAGTCTGAATACCATTAATATACTCTCTTTCCATGCTCTAGGATGCATACCAAGAAATTTGTGAACAATGTGAATGTACATGTGTATCAACAAAGATCTAAATCAGAATCCCTTCGACTTGTCCTTCTTAATCTTCCTTACATTCTCCAAGAATTGTGGTGTTAGTACTTCACAAAGGTTATACTTGATGTTCTCCTTAACCATTTTATAAGCCATTAAGATTACTCCTGCTGATAAAGAATTGAGTCAGCTACTATAATGGAGTTTATATCTTGTGATTAATCTAACATCATGTTGGAATATATCGTTTAATGTGATCGCTCTTCTATCCCACTACGAATGTGTTAGGGTTTCCACTATCTTCTTAGTATTCTTCTCAGCAATAGGTACTGTACCAGTGTTGTCCAACCTTGTTATTTCATGAATTAGGTCATTGCAGATCTTTATAGGATGATCTCCAAGCCACATAAAATAATTGTGCACTCTACTAAGAATAATCTTTATCCATTCTTCTTCATCGAAATCACGAAGTTCAATTATCTTCATAATACTCAGGTTCTTCAGATGTGCGAACCCATCCTTCATCTTTCCATCATCACCTATCATGTTTTCCATCTATGGAGCAATCTCTTCATCTCCCACAGATTCATACTTACAATGTATGTAAGCCCTAATATCTTTGACATGCAAGACACCGTAGGGTGTTCGTGAAAATGCGCCTTTGGGATCATCCTCAGTAGATTTTAAAGGGTATTTCTTGAATTTATATCTAGGTCTCTCTGTAACATCAAAAATTATAGGAGTATCCATTTTCAAATCTTTGCGATTGATGTAAATACCTTTTAACTGCATGCTGAAATACGAAATCCCCACTTTGATCAAACTCTTTAACACACTTTCTCCAGTTCTTCTTCTGCTCAAGAATTTGTTCACCTTATGCTCTTCTCTTCAAATGATGTTTAAACATGTTCTTTCAACTAACCTTATACTTTGCTGAGTGAAGAAATGACACAGTTCCCAATTAACTCATTTCTGCACATAAACCAATCGAATAACAATTTGGTGATCATAGGATATAGGCTTGTAAAACCATGAGATCACAGATATGTGTTCCAAAACATTTATACATACTCTCCCTAAGCTTGCAAGATCTTACACCTCAAATTCAAGGACTGGATAGATTTCTTATGTCTTCATCCAATGCTCCCCATAAGGCCATGCTTGGCCATCTAGGTTGATGTATCAATGTCAGCATCAGGTGAAGACTCAGTAAAATCTACTAATTATTTCTCAACCTTCTCCTCACTAGAATCCTTTATCTTCCATACCTTATTGCTACTGATATTTTCTATTTTCCTGAAACAACTCTCAAATTTCCTTTTGTATTCTGTAAGACTCTTACCAGTATCACCAATATTCTTATTTATAACTTTAGGAGGTGGTCCTCTTCTATTGTTAGTTCCATTGTACCTGAAAAACTTTTCTATATGCCCTAGATTATTATATTTGTAGCATATAGGAGGTGATCTTTTCTGATTAACCTGCAACTTACAATTCCTTGCGATGTGCCCAAGGTTATTGCATTTGTAACATACTGTCTTAGTTGATGTCTCTTCACTAATGTAATATTGTTTGAATCTTGATTGATAAGGTTTCCTGCATTCTTCTCTCTTGTGCCCATGTGCATAACAATTATACCAATAACTACCTCTGCAATATCTCTTCATGTGTCCAACCTTGTTACAACCAAAACATCTACCTCTGAAAGGCCTGATTTGTTCTTTAGGTTCTTCAAGAGTAGGTCTTTCACCATCAATATTCACATCATATTTTTCTTCATGATTATTTGAACATTCAACTTCATTGAAGCCAACACCAGTCATGTCTCCTTTAGGTTTCTCTCTATCTCTCTGTTCATCGATCAAGTCATTGCTCAAGTCATTGCTCAAGTGAAGTTTCTCAATATGTTTCTTTGCCTCAACAAGTTCTCCTTTTATGATTTGATTATATTTCTCTAATTCCAAATACTTTTTCTTCTAGTATTCAAGTTTAGTCTTCATTTGTCCCATCTGAATATTTGCATCCTCCAAGGTTTCTTCAATTTTGTTTCTAACATCCTTTTCCTATTGGATCTCTTTAGCCATCTTTAGTTAAGTAGTTTCATAATCAAGCTTTAATGTATCTTTATCTTATTCAAGATGCTTTATCTAATCTGAAGTATCATTGTCTGAATCCTCTTTTATCTTAACCATAAGACCTTGTCTCCGACTTCTGGAAAGTTCAAGTTGTTCTTTTAATTTCTTAATGAATCCTTCTGCTCTTCTTAATTTGAATTTTAATTCAACATTATCTCCTTTAGCTCTGTCAAGATCTTCAAGTGTTGCTTCAAAGTTTTCCTCTAAACTTTCAAAATCCATCTTGATCTCCCTTAAAATGTTAAACTTTCTCTCCAAGGGCCAATAGCTCTGATACCAATTGTTAGGATTAAGTAATACTAGGGGGGTGGGGTGAATCAGTATTACAACACTTAAAACATGAACTTAATAATTTCCAACTTAACCATATAAATACTGAAATGAAAAGAACATAAGCACACAACACATAGCTCATAACACCGTGAATTGTTGTCCAGGAAACCTTGGCCAAGGGTTGGTACCCACAAATATGTACTAAAAGTATAGTGTCCCTGTTAGGAGATGAATATTACATTAGCACATTTCCCTGTCTGGGGAATTCAAAACCCTATTAAAGGTATACTAAGCACACTACTCTTAAAATCAAAATTAGTTCTGTTACAATCAATTCTCAGTAGTGAAAAAAACAAGCATCAGCTATGCTTAGATAATTCTAGTTGTAGCTTGCATCTGTCTGACATAAAAATGAGTTCATTCCATCTATCTATCACATCATCTCATCATATCCACAACATTCCATACTTCTCTTCACAAAAGCTCTCCATATATATACCTTATTACATTACCCATTTGGCTCTCTAATACATTACAAAATAGAGTTAATACTTATGCAAAGACTAAATACAAGGTCGGCGACTTTACATAACTGAAATATAGGTTATCTACAATCCCAATCCAACCTAGCATGTTAGGATTCCATGTCATACTCCCTCAATCAAAATGATTGTTCACCTACCCTGTATCCCTGTTACTATGTCTTTGCATGACTTCAAAACATTGTAACTCTCTGCGATCAACACCAAAAATCAAGCGACCTTAAAAAAGGTCATACATACTCCAAAATATCCTTTCCTAAGCTCATAATTTTTTTTTCACTATATACTATCTTCGTTGTCCAAAAATGTACTACTACGCTCTATATTCATGTTTACTGTAGTTAGTCATTTTGCAATCTGCATCTCCAAAACTGTAAACAAATGAAAGCGATCATCATAATAGATGTTTTTCCATAAATGACAACCCTCAAGTGTCCCATATCATTCCAAAATGAATCACTTTCCAACAATTATATGGTAGTCATTGTGTTATGTAAGATGAATTCCACTTGAGGCATCCTGTCAAACATCCCAGCTCCTATTTTGACATGGACTAAAAGGACACTAGCAAAGAATTTGGTTTTATGCCTGTTTATTGCATATTATTGAAAATTTCTAGAGTGTTTTCAACATATCATTTTTTGCATATCTTGAATCCACTGCCTTCCATGAGGTGAAATCTCCCTGCGACATTATGTCAAATAGTTCACGTGCCTTGTTAATGCCCTACGTTTAGCATACATGTTTATAAGGTTGTTGCAACTCCAAGGTTTCCAATCTCCTGGTTTAGCATAGGAAATGACGCAAGCTAAAGGAAGTGAGACCAAATTTCAAAGGGGATGAATGACACATAGGGATAGGGAAGGGCATGACCTCTTTGTTGTGGAGACATAAGAAGTTGTAGAAAAGTGAGTGGAAACATATGCGACAGAATTCTATGTTTTCAATATTGTTCCTAAAAGATAAGTATGTTTCTCCATGTTTTCTTTTCCAAAATATATACACTTTTGAATTAGCTACTTAGTTAAAAGTGGACTGTTTTTCACTGTTATATTGCACCAAAGAATCCATGTTAGTAAGATTTATAATTTAAACGAGAAGATCTAGATATTGTTCAGAGGCCTTTTACTCAAATTCCATTAGTTGTTTATGGGGTTCGTGATGCAGGAGAATCCTTGGTCTACTGAAAATCTTGCATCGTTATGTGAGTTTGGGTTATAGTTAGCAATTTTTGTGTTTCTGGTTGTGGTTGGTCCAATTGGATCTTTAGTTGTTGCGCTCATAATGGCATGTTCTTGAGAATATTTTGGATGTTGTTTTGTGATCGCTCCTTATTTGGTGTTATATTGTTCGAGATATGGAGGATTCTATGGTAGGGAAGTATTTGTTTTCATCTTCTTCTGATTGGGTTGACAGGTTGGAGTGTGGTTGGAGTTTCTGTATGAGTTAGGAGTTGCGCTCATGGATTCTTGTTCTGGAGTATTCTTGGATCATTCTCCTATGATTGTATCTCTTGGTTTTGATCATGTGTTGAAATTTATTTCTCTTTTTGGCTATGGGTAATGTGTTCATGACTGGCGTGGACTTACCTAGAGATTTGTGTTGCAATCTTGTTTATGGGATTGTTAGCCATTGTGATCGTAGTGTATGGATCATGGTTCCTTTGTGGATTGTTCTATGTGATATCTTCTTCTTATATTATGTTTGGATAGGGTTGGACGTATATTTGTAATACATTTTCTACTCTATGGTTAAATTATGATCAATAAATCATTCCTTGCAACTTATTGTGTCAAATTATTTGTTTTTTCTGTTGTGTTTACTCTTGTTGTGAGGTTGGACATATCCTTTGGGGATTCTCTCACCTTGGCAGTGCATCGCATGGTATCAAAGTTGAATCAGAATGAAGTTTGATGCTGGTGGTGTTTTCAAATTCACGTTCCTTAACTTGTGATTCCTTCGAGAAGTTGTTTGTGAGGTGGCAAAGTGAAGATCTGGCTTGCATCAACTTAAGGGATACACAAGGTGGTCATAACCTAGATTTTTTATGGGGGGTTGTGGCTCTTAATCAGAGGCAGTTGCACTTGAGATGCCTTCTATAAGATTAAACCCTAGGATGATTGATTAGATAAACAAGGATCTGTGAGATGAGATTCATAATGAAATGACTGATGTAATGAATGAAGTCATGTAAGGTATCAGAAATGTTATTTCTGGATTACAGAGAGGTCCTAGAATAGAAGATGCCTATGAGGAAGTTGTTGATGAATTCAGAGCTATAGAGATTGCTAGATCTAGTGATGAAGATGGATCTGATAGGTTAATGAAAAATATGGCTAGACTTAATATTGACGATAGGATGGAAGTATCTAATTTATCAGGTACATTGAATCTTGAAGACCTGATTAATTGGATAGGAGAGATAGAAGACTACTTTGAACTTGAAGACATCTCCGATCCTTTGAGGGTTAGATTGGCACAGACTAAGTTGAAAGGACATTATTCTCTTTGGTGGAAGGAATTGTAGAGGAATAGAGAAGATGAATAAGAATTGAATATTACTAGATGGAAGTTGATGGTTACTAAATTGAAAGCCAAGTTCGTACCCAAGGATTATGAGTTTGAATTGTTTAAGGAGTTACAGAATCTAAAGCAGAAAGATCTCATTGTGAAGGATTATATTGAGGAATTTTATAAATTGACCATTATAATTTAAGGTTGCTAGATATGTTAACGGTCTTAGATATAACATATAAAATGACTTGAGTATGCTGAAGATTAGGACAATTAAAGATGATTATCAATGTGCTTTGAAAGCCAAAGATAATTTGAAGAGAAATCAAGGTAACTTAAGAGGAAAAGATAAATAGGTGAAGGAGAAAGATAAGCTTGTTGAAGAAGTTAAATTGGTTGCACCTAGGATTGATAATTGCAAGGGAGATGACAAGAATTGGTTTAAAGGCACTTGCTTTAAGTGTGGACAGAATGGACATAGAGATTTTCAGTGTAAACAGATTCTTGTGGCTCAAGAGGATCCTGTTATTGTTGAAAACATGGTTGAACTTGAAGGTGTTGATAATATTATGTTTCAAAGAATATTGTTGACCAAGAAGAAAGTTGATCCTTGTCAAAGGAAAAATTTATTCAGAACTATGTGTGAGTCTAGTGTAAATGTTGTAAGGTGATTGTTGATGGAGGAAGTATTGATAACTTTTTTTTCTGAGGAGATAGTTCAGAAGCAGGAGATAGTTTAGAAGCTTAGTTTGAAGAGGTTGAAACATCCTTTCCCTTATAGGATTAGTTGGTTATACAAATATCATGTAGTAGAGGTTAAGGAACCGTGCATGGTAAGTTTTCACATTGGTCATTATAGGGATGAAGTATTATGTGACATTGTGAATATGAGTTCTTATCATGTTTTACTTGGAAGACCTTGGCAGTATGATAGAGAGGTTATTCATGACTGTGAAATAAATTTCATTACTATTATGAAAGATGGACAAAAATTTACTTTGACTCCTTTGAAGGATGAAGACAAAGGAACGAGGAACTTGAGCATTGGAAGGAGATATGAGATGCCTGCAGAGGTTAGTGCATGCATAGAGGTTCATATGTCTAAAAGTAATTCAGAGGGTACTAATGGTAAAAGGAAGTAGAAGAAGATTCAGTTGGGATTTTGTCCTATTGATACATCTATTTTAGATGCAAGGCATGAGTGGAAGAATGATAGGCATAATCATTTGCACTATTTGACTTAGAAGGGTGGAATGATAGTGTGATGGAGAGAATATGTGGATTAAGAATGAACATGGGATCTTTGTCTTGAATCCCTTCATATTTTCATAAGATACTCTTATGGAAAATATTTAGTCACCTGGGGTGTCTGATGTAGGAGCATTCTAGGTCTACTGGCAATCTTGCATTGTTCTATAAGTTTGGGTTACAGTTAGTAGTTTCTGTGTTTCTGGTTGTGGTTGGTCTAGTTGGATCTTTAGCTATTGCGCTCATACTAGAGGCATGTTCTTGAGTTTTTTTGGATGTTTTTCTTTGATTTCTCCTTATTTGGTGTTATCATGTTAGATATATGGAGGATTATGTGGTAGAGTAGTATTTGTTTTCCTGTTCTTCTCATTGGGTTGACAGGTTGGAGTGTGCTTGGAGTTTCCATGCCAGTTAGGAGTTTCACTCATGGATTCTTGTTCTGGAGTGTTCTTGGATCATTCTCCAATGATCACATCTCTTGGGGTTGATAGTGTGTTGATATTTCTTTCTCTTTCTGGCTATAGGTAACGTATTCATGACTGGCATGGACTTACCTAGAGATTTGTGTTGTGATCGTGTTTATGGGATTGTTATCCATTGTGCTCTTAGCATATGGATAATGGTTCCTTCGTGGATTGTTCCATGTGATCTCTTCTTCTTATGTTATGTTTGGATAGGGATAGACCTATATTTGTAATATGTTTCCTTCTTTGGGGAATGTTATTTCTTGTGTCGACTTGTGGTCATGATTTTGTATAAAACTAGGCCTTGGTTTCGTGTTAGAAAGAAGGTAGAGGAAGTAGAAAGAGAGTTAGTGAAGGGAAAGAGGTATAGAAGTGGGATATTGACTTGAAGCTTGTAGAGATCTTTGTGATAGATCTTATAGTTATTTTCTTTGTATGTTGTCATAGCTCGGAAGGCCTTACAGCCTGACCTGTATGGTTAAATTGTGATTAATAAATCATTCCTTGCATCTTATTGTGTTAAGTTATTTGTTGTTTTTGTTGTATTTACTCTTGCTGCAAGGTCAAACATCTCCTTTGGGGATTCTCTCACCTTGGCACTGCATCAGTTCAGGAAACCTAAATCTTAGATTATTTTTGAAGGGTGTAATTAGCTTTTAAAAGTCTTTCATTCTAGCTGGTGTAAGTTAGTAAATTATTATTAACAGATGGTTTATATTAGGTTTGAAGGAAAATGAGAGGAATGATAATGGATTATCTAATTTATTAATTATACCTATGTTTTATTTTATCAATAGTAGCTTCATGTTATTATTGTAGGTGTAATTTACTTCATTTCCTTTGCCTTTAGAAGCTTCCCCTTTTTCATAATTAGGGAATGGTTTGTTAAATGTCATATGGTCTTCGTTAGTGGTATGCCCTTCCAATTTGATTTTGCCTCCTTTAATAAGGTCTTGTATAACATGTTTGAGTTTAAGAAATTCATTGGTATTATGTCCTTTGGTTTTATGAAAGACACAAAAAGCATTGTCATTCCACCATCTTGGTTTGACTTTCGTTTCCCAAGGTTTTGAATTAGGAATTGTGTGGACTTTATTATCCAAGAGTGTCTTGAAAACTGTCTCAAGAGGTTCTCCTAATGGAGTAAATGTTCTTTGAGATCTAGTCTATGGTTTACTCTTGTTAGTCTCATTGTTTTCTCTTGGTATTGTAGTTGTTACCTTTGCTTCTTTTTTCTCTTGTAAGCTATTCATTAGATTGAACACTGCTGGTTTAGGATTAGCATTTGATGCATCTACCACTCCATCATTAACAATGTTCTTGTTTTGTTTCCACCACTTAGGCTTGGTGTTGTAGTTGGTAGATTTGTTATCACTTTGGAGTGTGATTTATCCTTTCTTAACCATGACATCTTCAACATGGATGGCATTCTTTATCATTCTATCAAAGCTTGGTGAATCTTACATTTGCAATGCATAGTTCATTTTGGGTACCAAGTTTTTAATAAAGATTTCCATCTTTTCTGATTCAGGTATTTCTCTTGAGTACCTAGCAAAGATTTTCCTCCACCTTTGTAAAAAGTGTGTAAAGGATTCACCGGTTCATTGCTTTGTGTTACATAGATCCATCATGGTTCCAATATGTTGTATATTATAGGAGTAATGTTGGACAAAATGTTGTATTAACTCCTGAACAGACTTCACACTTGGTGTGAGTTTGGAGAACCAATCCATAGCATTTATGCCTAAACTCCTTGGAAATAGCCTCACTAAATAGGTAGGTTCATGCATGTACTCAATGATTAGAGCACAAAACTCTCTCACATGGTCATGTGGACTAGTTTCTCCCATGTGCTTGTCATATTTGGGTCTTTCCATGTTGGGAGGAAACCAAACCATGTTGATACTCTTTTCAAAAGGGAATGGGCATATGTGGTCCAAAGAGTTTTTTTTTTTTGGTTAGACCTTTTCTTGGTTGAGTGTTGCAATTTTGGATTGCATTAAGGTCAATTATTTGGTGAGAAAAGAAATAGGTGTTGGTACCTCTTTTTCCTTTAATCTCTCAACATCATAATCTTTAGGGAGTTTGACTCCAAGAGATGCTAGATGTAGGAAGTAATTCTCCTTGTCTTCACCAATGATCTTTTCCAATGTCCTTTGGAATTTCCTACTTTGTTTGAGTCTGGTGTACTCTTCCTTGGGTACATCTTCATTACTATCTGAGTCAAACAAAGGATGGTTGATATGTTGTTCTTCTTCCCTACTACTGCCTTGATCTTTTTGGTTTTTTTATTGTTGTATTCATCAAAAGATCTACTCCATCCTTGATGAGGAGCGTCCATCACGGGTGAGTCTTGATTGAATAGGAGATTACAAGATGTCTCTCCTTGATGATATTATAGTAATGTAGTAGGTACATGCAAGGTAGACTCCTAAGAAATTTGTGAAATAGCAACCAGTGGAACAACAAGAGCAACAAGACCAGACTAAAGAGCCAAAAGGGTATCCAAAAGTACTAAATTTATCTGAGAAACACATGTGTAAGTGCCCACTATCCTAGATGTGACCCACTAAATGTGAGGTTTCAATTTCCAGATGTGAGCTTATGCTTAACCAGATGCGAGCTTTGATTTACTGGATGCGAGCAAGTTTCCTGCATGCGAGCCAGGAATGACCAAAAGTGACTTAGTATCCTAGATGTGAGCTAATGCAACCAAGTACGAGCTAAGATTGACCAAAAATGAGCCTCTGATGGTTTTGAGAATTTTTTCAATTTTTTGTCTTGAAATACGTGAAATTTTGTCTGATAGTAGAGGTTTTCTGAGACTTTCTAGTGAGTTGTAAACAACATGTATGTCAGGGAATAAAAATTATTGATTGTTTTTAGGATTTTATCTTTTTAGTGAGTCTTTTGGACACATTAAGCAATGTTCTTTTGTTAAGGGTGATCAAACACTTTCCCTATTCCCTAGACTCTAAGCATAGAATGAAAATCTTTGCTTGTAGACTCAGGTACACACTCACATCATAATCATAATACGGTCATCACCAAGCACACAATGGCTCCAATCATGATGTCATATTAGCCAACTCCAAACACAAGTGAGGGCACAAAATGATGAGTATCTTGGGTTAATTACTATTTGCCTTGGACAAAGATTATAACCCTTTTGGAGATAAACCAGGTAATTTGACTACAAGTGTTTTTAAATTGGGGGCATCCATTCGTAATCATCTCCCATAGAATTACACAAGGCAAAATTGAGGTGTATAGCCCTATGAGTACTCAAATGTGTGTAGTCTAGCAAGCAAGATTCAAGCGGCTCTACTCTACACACAATTAAGCATGTTCAAGGAATGATGTCAAAACTACAGGAACAAAACCAACTACGTCTTCTGAGGCTTTATCCTACAAGGAAGTGATTACTTGTAGTGATTTGGAAGGGTTGGCGTAAAACTTGTCCTCACTTGGGTCATCCCGGGAGATTTTTTCCTCAACCGGTAGGCCCTCTAATTTTTTTGAAAGCAATTAAAAGGATTGGCTATATTCTCCTTAACCATTTTGTAAGCCATTAAGATTACTCTTGTTGATACACAATTGAGTCGGCTGCTATAATGGAGTTTATAGCCTGTGATCAATCTAACATCTTGTTGGAATATATCATTTACTATCATCACTCTTCTGTCCCACTATGAATGTGTTAGGGTTTCCACTATCTTCTTAGTATACTTCTCAGCAATAGGTACTATACTAGTGTTTCCAATCCTGTTATTTCATGAATTAGGTTGATGCAGATATTTATAGGCTTCTCTCTAAGCCACATAAACTAATTGTGCACTCTACTAAGAATAATCTTTATCCATTCTTCTTCATCGAAATCGTGAAGTTTGGTTATCTTCATAATACTCAGGTTGTTCAGATGTGCAAAATCATCCTTCATCTTTCTATCATCACCTATCATGTTTTCCATCTATGTAGCAATCTCTTCATCTCCCACAAATTCATACTTACAATGTATGTAAGCCCTAATATTTTTGACATGCAAGATGTCGTAGGGTGTTTGTGAAAACGCGCCTTAGGGATCATCCTTGGTAGATTTCAAAAGGAATTTCTTGAATTTATATCTAGGTCTCTTTGCAACATAAAAAATTATAGGAGTATCCAGTTTCAAAGATTTGCGATCGATGTAAATACCTTTTAACTGCTGAAATGCAAGATCCCTGCTTCGATCAAACTCTTTAACACACTTTCTCCAGTACTTCTTCTGCTCAAGAATCTATTCACCTAATGTTATTCTCTTCAAATGATGTTTAAACATGTTCTTTCAACTAACCTTATACTTCACTGAGTGAAGAAATGACATAGTTCCCAATAAACTCATTTCTGCACATAAACCAATTGAATAACAATTTGGCGATCATAGGATATAGGCTTGTAAAAGCATGTGATCACAAATATGTGTTCCAAAACATTTCTACATGCTCTTCCTAATCTCACAATAGCTTACACTTCAAATTCACGGGTTGGATAGATTTCTTATGTCTTCATCCAATGCTCCCCCTAAGGCCATGCTCGACCATCTAGGTTGATGTAGCAATGTTAGCATCAAGAAAAGACTTAGTAAAATCTACTGATTCTTCCTTAACCTTCTCCTCACTAGACTCCTTTATCTTCCATACCTTATTACTGTTGATATCTTCTACTTTCCTGAAACAACTCTCAAATTCACTTTTGTAGTCTGCAAGACTCTTACCAGTATCACCAATATTCTTCTTTATAACTTTAGGAGGTGGTCCTCTTCTGTTGTTAGTTCCATTGTACCTGCAAAACTTTGCTATATGTCCTGGATTATTATATTTGTAGCATATAGGAGGTGATCTTTTCTGATTGGCCTGCAACTTACGATTCCTTGTGATGTGCCCAAGGTTATTGCATTTGTAACATGTGGTCTTAGTTGTTGTCTCTTCACTAATGTAATATTGTTTGAATCTTGATTGATCAGGTTTCTTGCATTCTTTTCTCTTGTGCCCATATGCATAACAATTAAACCAATAACCATAAAAATGTTTGAAAGGGGATTTACCTCTTCAATCTCTCTTCATGTGTCCAACCTTGTTACAACCAAAACATCTACCTCTAAAAGGTCTGATTTGTTCTTTAGGTTCTTCAAGAGTAGTTCTTTCACCATCAGTCTTCATGTCATATTTTTATTCATGATTCTTTGAACATTTAACTTCATTGAAGCCAACACCAGTCATGTCTCTTTAGGATTCTTTCTATCTCTTTGTTCATCGATCAAGTAACTGCTCAAGTGAAGTATCTCAATATGTTTCTTTGCCTCAACAAGTTCTCCTTTTATGATTTGATTATATTTCTCTAATTCCATATACTTGTTCTTGTAGTATTCAATTTTAGTCTTCATTTGTCCCATCTGAATATTTGCATCCTTCAAGGTTTCTTCAATTTTGTTTCTAGCATCCTTTTCCCATTGAATCTCTTTAGCCATTATAGTGAAGTAGTTTCATAATTAAGCTTCAAAGTATCTTTCTCTTATTCAATATTCTTTATCTGATCTAAAGTATCATTGTCTGAATCCTCTTTTATCCTAACCATAAGATCTTGTCTCCGACTTCTGGAAAGTTCAAGTTGTTCTCTTAATTTCTTAATGAATCCTTTTGTTCTTCTTGATTTGAATTTCAATTCACCATTATCTGCTTTAGCTCTGTCAAGTTCTTCAAGTGTTTCTTCAAAATTTTCCTCTAAGCTTTCAGAATCCATCTTGATCTCCCTTAAGATGTTAAACTTTCTCTCCAAGGGCCAATAGCTTTGATACCAATTGTTAGGATTAATTAATACTGAGAGGGGGGGTGAATAAATATTACAACACTTAAAATAGGAACTTAATAATTTCCAACTTAACCATATCAATACTGAAATGAAAATAACATAAGCACACAACACATAACTCATAACATCAAGAATTGTTGTCCAGGAAACCCTGGCCAAGGGAAAACTCTGGTCGGGATGGTACCCACAAATATATACTAAAAGTATAGTGTCCCTATTAGGAGCTGAATATTATATTAGCACATTTCTCTGTTTGGGGAATACAAAACCCTATTAAAGGTATACTGAGCACACTTCTCTTACAATCATAAATAGTTTTGTTACAATCAATTCTCAGCAGTGAACAAAACAAGCATCAACTATCCTTAGATAATTCCATTTGTATCTTGCATCTGTCTGACATCAAAATGCATTCATTCCATCTTTCTATCACATCATCTCATCATATCCAAAACATTCCATACATCTCTTCAAAAAAGTTCTCCATATATATACCTTATTACATTACCCATTCGGCTCTCTAATACATTACAAAATAGAGTTAATACTTATGCAAAGAGTAAATACAAAGTTGGTGACTTTACATAACCAAAATATAGGTTATCTACAATCCCAATCCAACTTAGCATGTTGAGAGTCCATGTCATACTCCCTCAATCATCATGACTATTCAACTACCCTGTATCCCTGTTACTTTGTCTTCGCATGACTTCAAAACATTGTAACTCTCTGCGATCAACACCAAAACTCAAGTGACCTTAAAAAAGGTCATACATACTCCAAAATGTCCTTGCCTAAGCTCATAATTATTTATTTGACATATACTATCTTTGTTGTCCAAAACTGTACTGCTACACTCTATATTCATGTTTATTGTACTTAGTCATTTTGCAATTTGCATCTCCAAACTGTAAACAAATCCAATTGATCATCATAATAGATGTGTCTCCATAAATTAAAACCCTCAAGTGTCCCATATCATTCAAAAATGAATCACTTTCCAATAAGTATATGGTAGTCATTGTGTTATGTAAGATGAATTCTCCTTGAGGCATCCTGTCAAACATCCCAGCTCCTATTTTGACATGGACTGAAAGGACACCAGCAAAGAATTTGGTTTTATGCCTGTCAATTGCATATTCTTGAAAGTTTCTAGAGTGTTTTCAAGATATCATTTTCTACATATCTAGAATCCACCGCCTTCCATGAGGTGACATCTCCCTACGAAATTCTATCAAATAGTTCACGTGCCTTGTTAGTGCCCTACATTTAGCGTACATGTTTATAAGGCTATTGCGACTGCAAGAAGTCCAATCTCCTAGTTTAGCATAGGCAATGACACAAGCTAAAGGAAGTGAGACCACATTTCAAAGGGGATGAATGACACATAGGGCTAGGGAAGGGCATGGCGTCTTTGTTGTGGAGCCATAAGAAGTTGTAGAAAAGTGTGTGGAAACATATGTGAGAGTGATCTACATTTTAAATCTTGTTCCTAAAAGATAAGTATGTTTCTCCATGTTTTCTTTTCCAATATATATATACTTCTAAATTAGCTACTTAGTTAAAAATGGACAGTTTTTCACTGATATATTGCACCAAATAATCCCTGTTAGTAAGATTTATTATTTAAACGAGAAGATCTAGGTATTGTTCTAAGGTCTTTTACTCAAATTTCATTAGTTGTTTATGGGGTTCGTGATGCAGGAGAATCCTTGGTCTACTGGCAGTCTTTCATCATTCTGTGAGTTTGGGTTATAGTTAGCAATTTCTGTGTTTCTGGTTGTGGTTGGTCCAGTTGGATCTTTAGTTGTTGTGCTAATACTGTCATGTTCTTGAGAATTTTTTGGATGTTATTTTGTGATCTCTCCTTATTTGGTGTTATCTTGTTCGAGATATGGAGGATTCTGTGGTAGGGTAGTATTTGTTTTCCTATTCTTCTGATTGGGTTGACAGGTTGGAGTGTGGTTGGAGTTTTCATGTGAGTTAGGATTTGTGCCCGTGGATTCTTATTCTAGAGTATTCTTGGATCATTCTCCTATGATCGTATCTCTTGGGGTTGATCATGTGTTGAGATTTCTTTCCCTTTTTGGCTATGGGTAATGTGTTCATGACTGGCATGGACTTACTTAGAGATTTGGGTTGAAATCATGTTTATGGGATTGTTAGCTGTTGTGATCATAGCGTATGGATCATGGTTCCTTTGTGTATTTTTCTATGTGATCTCTTCTTCTTATGTTATGTTTGGATAGGGCTAGACATATATTTGTAATACATTTCCTGTTGTATGGTTAAATTGTGATCAATAAATCATTCCTTGCAACTTATTGTGTCAAATTATTTGTTGTTTCTATTGTGATCACTCTTGATGTGAGGTTGGACATATCCTTTGGGGATTATCTCACACTGGCAGTGCATTAGATGGTATCAAAGTTGAATCAGAATGAAGTTTTATGCTGGTGGTGTTTGCAAATTCATGTTCCTTAACTTGTGATTCCTTGGAGAAGTTATTTGTGAGGTGGCAAAGTGAAGATCTGGCTTGCATCAACTTAAGGGATACACAAGGTGGTCATAACTTGGATTTGTTATAGGGGGTTATGGTTCTTGATCAGAGGTAGTTGCACTTAAGATGCCTCCTAGAAGAGTAAACCATAGGATGATTGATCAGATGAAAGAGGATTTGCGAGATGAGATTCATAATGAAATGATTGAATTAAGGAATGAAGTCATGGAAGGTATCAACAATGTTGTTTCTGGATTACAAAGAGGTCCTAGAATAAAAGATGCTTATGAGGAAGTTGTTGAATTCAAAGCTGTAGAGATTGCTAGATCTACCAATGAAGATGGATATGATAGGTTAATGAGAACTATGGCTAGACTTAATATTGGTGATGGGATGAAAGTATCTAATTTCTCAGGTACATTGAATCCTGAAGACTTGATTGATTGGATAGGAGAGCTAAAAGACTACTCTGAACTTGGAGACATCTCTGATCCTTTGAGGGTTAGATTGGCACAGACTAAGTTGAAAGGACATGCTTCTCTTTGGTGGAAGGAATTACACAGGAATAGAGAAGATGAAGAAGAATTGAAGATTACTAGATGGAAGATGATGGTTACTAAATTTAAAGCCAAGTTCATACCTGAGGATTATGAATTTAAATTGTTTAAGAAGTTGCAGAATCTGAAGCAGAAAGATCTCAGTGTGAAGGATTATATTGAGGAATTTCATAAATTTATCATTAGATCTGGACACAGGGAGTTAACTAAATAATTTAAGGTTGCTAGATATGTTAACGGTTTGAGATATAACATACAAGATGACTTGAGTATGTTGAAGATTGGTACAATTGAATATGATTATCAATGTGCTTTGAAAGCCAAAGATAAGTTGAAGAAGAGAAATCAAGGTAACTTAAGAGGAAAAGATAAATAGGTGAAGGAGAAAGATAAGCTTGTTGAAGAATTTAAATTGGTTGCACCTAGGACTGATAATTGCAAGGGAGATGACAAGAATTGGTTTAAAGGCACTTGCTTTAAGTGTGGACATAATGGGCATAGAGATTTTCAGTGTAAACAGATTCTTGTGGCTCAAGAGGATCCTGTTATTGTTGAAAACATGGCTGAACCTGAAGATGGTGATAATCTTATGATTTGAAGAATATTGCTGACCAAGAAGCAAGTTGATCCTTGTCAAAGGCGAAATTTATTCAGAACTATGTGTAAGTCTGGTGTAAATGTTGTAAGGTGATTGTTGATAGAGGAAGTACTGATAACTTGTTTTCTGAGGAGATGGTTCAAAATCTTAGTTTGAAGAGGTTGAAACATCATTTCCCTTATAGGATTAGTTGGTTATACGAAGATCATACAGTAGAGGTTAAGAAACAGTGCATGGTAAGTTTTCACATTGGTCATTATAGGGATGAAGTATTATGTGACATTTTGAATATGAGTTCTTATCATGTTTTACTTGGAAGACCTTGGTAGTATGATAGAGAGGCTATTCATGTCTGTGAAATAAATTTCATTACTATTTTGAAAGATGGACAAAAATTTACTTTGACTCCTTTGAAGGATGAAGACAAGGGAACGAGGAACTTGAGCATTGGAAGGAGATATGAGATGCCTGCAGAGGTTAGTGCATGCATTAAGGTTCAGAGGTCTAAAAGTAATTCAGAGGGTACTAGTGGTAAAAGGAAGTAGAAGAAGATTCAGTTGGGATCTTGTCCGCTTGATACATATGGTTTAGATGCAAGACATGAGTGGAATAATGATAGACATAATCATTTGCACTATTTGACTGAGAAGGGTGGAGTGATAGTGCGATGCAAAGAATATGTAGATTAAGAATGAACATGGGATCTTCATCTTGAATCCCTTTAGATTTTCATAAGCTACTCTTATGGAAAATATTTATTCACGTGGGGTGTCTGATGTAGGAGCATTCTTGGTCTGCTAGCAATCTTCCATCATTCTGTGAGTTTGGGTTACAGTTAGCAGTTTCTGTGTTTCTGGTTGTGGTTGGTCTAGTTGGATCTTTAGCTATTGCACTCATACTGGCATGTTCTTGAGAATGTTTTGGATGTTGTTATGTGATTTCTCTTTATTTGGTGTTATGTTGTTCGAGCTATGGAGGATTATGTGGTAGGGCAGTATTTGTTTTCCTGTTCTTCTGATTGGGTTGACAGGTTGGAGTGTGGTTGGAGTTTCCACGCCAATCAGGAGTTTCACTTGTGGATTCTTGTTCTAGAGTGTTCTTGGATCATTCTCATGATCACATCTCTTGGGGTTGATCATGTGTTGAGATTTCTTTCTCTTTCTTTCTACGGGTAACATGTTCATGATTGACATGTACTTACCTATAGATTTGTGTTGTGATCGTATTTATGGGATTATTAGCCATTGCGATCATAGCATATGGATCATAGTTCCTCCGTGCATTTTTCCATGTGATCTCATATTCTTATGTTATGTTGGATAGGGATAGACCTATATTTGTAATATGTTTCCTGCCTTGGGGAATGTTATTTCTTGTGCCGACTTGTGGTCACGATTTTGTATAAAACTAGGGCTTGGTTTCCTGTTAGAAAGAAGGTTGAGGAAGCAGAAAGAGAGTTAGTGAAGGGCAGAAGGTATAGAAGTGGGATATTGACCTAAATCTTGTAGAGATCTTTGTGATAGGTCTTAGAGTTATTTTCTTTGTATGTGGTCATAACTCGAAAGGCCTTACAACCCGACATGTATGGTTGAATTGTGATCAATAAATCATTCCTTGCATCTTACTTTGTCAAGTTCTTTGTTGTTTTTGATGTGTTTACTCTTTCTGCGAGGTTGGACATCTCCTTTGGGGATTCTCTCACCTTGGCACTACATCAGTTCAGGAAACCTAAATCTTAGATGATTTTTGAAGGGTGTAATTAGCTTTTAAAAGTCTTTCATTCTAGCTTGTGTAAGTAAATTATTATTGACAAATGGTTTATATTAGGTTTGAAGGAAAATGAGAGGAATGATAATGGATTATCTAATTTATTAATTAGACCTATGTTTTATTTTATCAATAGTAGAAATATATACATTTGATTATAAATCATTAATAATTGTAATAAGTAAAATGTATTTCAGTTTTTATTATGGTTTGAAAGCTACTTGGAAAAGTTGACAACTAGCGTATGGGTACCCAAGATTTATGAAAATTATAGCCAAGAACTTAGTAATTGATTTGATTTGATAGAACAACCCCTTTATTGCATTTTGGATTAATTAGTGACCGAAACTAATAAATATATATACATAAAATTAAATTAATTTTGTGGTAGTGTTTGTATTGATAAATGTTCTTTGAATTGTGTTTGACGATGATGTCAAAATTAAACTTATGTCTCATTTTTGGATTTATGCCTAGACATACAATTATGTAAGAGAAATCTATTAAGTTAGAGAAAGAGTTTGTCAACCACAAGGAAAAGATGTTGATTGAATTCTTAAGTATAATAATCTTCATATGGGAACTATAACAGGAACTAAGGAAAGGGCACCATGATTATGTTGATTCATTAAATACGTTATTACCAATCTTCTTAGTAAGACTTTAAATCCTCACAAACTAGTAAACCAATACTCAAAGATTATATAGAAAATAGTTTAGATAGGATTATGTCCTTGTAGAATGTGCATTTATAACCATATTCATGCATGGAAATACTTTGATAAAATTCTATGTTGACGACCATCGTTTGTATTAAGAGGTAGTTAGTAAATTGGGTTGTAATAAGAATATGATATAATTAAATCTAGGTTGTGTATTGTAACCACCTAATTTTGGTCTGTCACCACTATAGACCCTATTTGCCCTAAAGTGTGATCATACCCTCGATTTATGTCCAAACAACCCTATTACTGCTTGGCATAATTCTTTTAATCAATTTAATGTCCTAGGTGATTTTTATCACTGATTTATATTATCTATTATAGCCATACAATTCAAATCAATATCGACCAATCAGATCAAATCAAAATCAAACATGGCTATAGTATTTAATTATAAAGGAAATAAATAAATCTCTAAATCAAAAATCACTTGCAATCCAACCCATTCCCCCTAGCCTATTAATTTAATTAAAATGGCTATAGTCCCCTAATTATTAAAAAGTAATTTAATTGTTTTAATAATTAATTCCTATATTTCTAAATGAATTAAAT
>MU228442.1:1308129-1318739 GCA_018584345.1 Thuja plicata
AAGGATGCCTCATCTTCTCGACCCTCACCTACCAAGTCAACCCAATCTCAAGCTTTACAGATGGTAGTACATCAATCTGCCACCCAGCCAAAGAAGAAGAAGAAGAAAATAGTAAAGAAAGACATCTCGGCTGTTACACTGGATGAAGTAATAGAAGTTCTAAACTGGGATATTACCACTTTGGACAGTGATAAACTTCAAGAGTTTGAAGTGCTATGTCAAAGAAAAGCCATTCAAAATAAAACGATACAAGAACACAAGGAAACAATGGCACTTGACAAGGCAAGAGACATTCTCCAAAAACTTGTTCCTAAGGTAAAACTTAAAGCAAATGCTACAATTAAGGAACAAATTATTGTTCTTGCCGACGCAATCACAGAGCAGAATATAGATGCAGAACAAGTTATTGAAGAACAAGCAGAAAAGAAGTATCAATACAAATTAATTGATAAAATCAGCCAAGAAGTGACACTGAACAAGGTAAAGCTCTCTAAACTAACTGATCAATTAGAGCCAATGATTGTTGAAGCAATTACCTTAGTTCAAAAGATGTGCTCGCTTGAAAATTTTACAAAAGAAAATAATGACAAGTTAGCAGAGATAGATTCTAATGTCACAACAAGTGCACAAATCCTAACCTCAAATGAATATAGTATCAAGGCGCATCATGACAAGGTCATTGAGGCTAACAGGATAAGGCAAGAAATATGGGATGCTGAAACACAACTAAGAGGTGAGATTATAGAACTACATGCACACATTTTTCCTAATCTTACTATTCTACAACAGTATATTTCTGAAGCAAGAAACCTTATTGCAACCCCAGAGATGTCTGTAGTAGACAACATCTATGATATACATGTAAGGATATCACTGGAGCACATGGCTCTAGAAATGCTAAAATATAAATGGGAAAAGATGATGGAGGAGATCAAGTCCTCACATTCCCATCTTTTTGACAAGTTGTAAGTACCTTTGCCTTTAGAATCCAAAAAGGAGGAATAGAAAGGAAATGTATATTGTATGTACAGGAGGAACAGATATACAAAGATAGTTATATACAATATATTAAAAAAAGGGGGAAAAAAAAGTACATAAGGATATGTATATATACTTACACTTACCGGCATATACATAGGGGGAGTCATTCAAATGACTAACGAAGGAGTATACACAGGTGTACATACTAATACACTCAATATGTTGCACATATCAATGTTTTTGATACTAATGTCAAAGGGGGAGATTGATGAATTTAATTTTACCATTAGCACACTTAGTGAAAATATTGACAGAGATCATCGGTACAAGCATTACCGGTGGACTACAAGCATTATCGGTGACCATCGAGCATACCCAACATAACACAAACGTCACGAGAAAATGCTAAGTATGGAATTGACCGATGAACACTGACAAGTGTTGCACCGACGAAGTAAACAGGACATCACCGACGGGTCAATAACATAACATTGAGATCAACACTGACAGAGTAGAAAAGGCATACCCGATGACCAGTTATAGAAAGGAACACCAACGACAAAGAAAACTGACCGTTAGAACTGACAGTCAGTTAGAGAACCCGCAAATAGTGGATCCAAGTTTTACACGTCAGATAAAGCAATGTAATTCTATTTATAGAGTTTTAATTTGTTTTAAATCATAACTCGAGGGTCAAGCAAGCTTTATGTAAATGTTTTAAAGCATCCTAACGGATCTAAAACATATCTAACTAAAGATCAAGGTCAAGTTGTAAACCTTGGAACTAGAGTTAACTTGTGAAGCGTGAATCAAGAATTGAGCCAAAATCTAGTATAAATAGATGTTCAAATCAATTGTGAGTTATGAATTCATTGTTGTTGATAGCCACGAGAAGCATGTAAGGAGCAGAAGGAAGAATTCATGCAAAGTTCATAAACAGATCATATCAGTTGTCAAGAACACACAGAGGCTACCGACGAGCAGACAAAGGTATTTTTCAATCATGGAAGGATGATTACTCATACATAGGAAGCTTTATTGGATATGTTATCAACAATTAGAGATTGCATACATCATCAGATCAAAGACTTATGTAGTTGCATTCTAACAAGTGCATCACATATAAAATCCTTTTGTAAAAGGTGGACTTAACCGTTCTTTACAATTCTCTTAACAAAGTGCACACTTAACAGTGTTGCAAAAGCTTCAAACAAAGTAGATCTTAACAGGTCTCCACTGTAATACTCCTAACATGGTAGGTCATCAAAAGTGACCAATTGTAAGCCTTAATCAACCCCTTCTTATCTGTAGATAGTGAAGTCTTCTGGGTAACAATCCCCACCGCAATTTTTACTTCCTAACAAGAGTTTTCTGCGATATCATATCTTGTGTCATGTGTTTTTGATTAAGGTAAAAACAGGTTTTGAAAGGTACCCAAAACCTTTTACAATAGGAGATTAAAGATAATCAATGAGAACCCTTACAAACATGATATGCCTGCTTCGAGCAAAAGAGCAGGACCCAAACAAACAACCCAAAACCCGAAGAAACAGAAAACTAGACAAAAAGCCACAATTACCAGCTAAACTACCAGCAAAACACCAGCAGACCTTCCAGCACAGCTCCCAGCTTAATGCATTTTTTCATAGGCTTCCACAGCCTCTTTCTGCATGTTTTCCATCAAGTCAATAGACTCCTTCAGCTTTAGTATCTCGTTAGGGATCTCAGGAACTTTTCTTTTGATGCCTCTACGAGTTCTAGAACTTGGGCCCCCACTCTCAATATCACCCTCCACCGTGAAAGTGGTTCTTTCCAGCAGACTCATTTCCAGGTAGGCATATAAAGCTTTGAGATTCTGGACAAAAACTTTCATCCCTTCATTACTATGTTTCAGAATGATATTTATCATGTGCACGTTATGACTGATCTGGGATTTCATCTCATTGAACTTATCTTCCATAATTTCATTAACCCTAACAGTAAGGTCATCATCTTTATTTTTGTTGTTTACCTTAATCTTCACCTCCTTCTCCATTTCTGCCATTCTGGAGTTGAGAGGCTCCATAGCTTCTTGCATGTTCTTGAGGTGCAATTTCATCATATTCATTTCCTCCCCAATCCACTTCTCCATGTTAGCCCCATAGTCCTCTGTACTTTTTGGGATTCTCTCATCGGCCTCAAAACCCACCATTTTGTAGTCGGCGTCAAGTTTTTGTTTTTTCTTCTTCTTACCTTCTTTCCTCAGACTTCTATTCTCCTCCATTTCAGTTTCCTTGTTCTCCTCCTCCTCTTTTTCTTTTTCATCCTCTCCATCTTCGTTCTCCCTGTTTTCATCTTCCTCATTCTGCTTGAGGTTGTCCGCTTCCTTCTCCCTATTCTCATCTTCCTCATACAGCTTAATGTCTTCCGCTTCTATGTTATCATCCTCTTTATTGGAGACCTCATTGTCTTTGGCCTGGTTTGTCTTGGGGTTTCCTAAGTCAACCGCATTTATCTTGAGCTCTTCCATTTTTTCCTCATCCTGGGTTTTATCCTCTTCATTGCTCTGGGTGTTACAGCTGTCCTCCATCTCATCCTTAATGATCTCCTTTTTCGTGATCTTTCTATGAACCCTCTTCTTAGTTTTCACTTTCTTAATATCCCAGTTCAGCTTTTTGAAATTCCCTTTGACCCTTTGAGGGATTGGGTCCGAGACATGATTTTTAACATAATCAGAAATAAGCAAAATAAAACCTTCATGCAGAACCGGGTTTGAAGCTCTTTTCTTGTGTTGAATAATACTATTATTCAGAGAGCTGAGCAAGTATTAGGGGAAAGAGACAAACTTCTGGTGCCTGTAATGATTCGCAAGGATGAAATGGATATTATAGATTTTTGAATACCTACCATCTAGAGTAAAGTATTCGATCATCACTTTGAGGATGTTAGCCCAGTGGCTTTTAATCATTTTTATGTCTACATAATCTCCCCTACTTTTGGTCAGAAGGGCTTGCTCTTCTTCATTTTTCGGGAAGATCTTGAAGCCTTGAGTGCCCATCCTCTTATCGTTTGTATAAAACTTCATTCCTTCAGTAGGAATGCCTGTAATTTTAGAGATGGGATTCAAGGTAAGCGGGATAGATTTACCCCACAGGTTCACCCTCCCATTCTTCCATCCATCTGTAAATTTCTTCATGATTTCCTTATCCGAACTGTGCAGGCATTCCATGAAGCTCGTAACTCCTCCATTTCTGAGTCTTCTCCAAACCTTCTTCTTCTTCCATTTTGAGCAATCCATCGGCTCCTCCCTCTTCAAACCCCCCCATTGTTGTAAAATTTTGAACTAACAGGCTACAGTTTGACAGAGAGTTGAGCTTTAGCTTTCTCTGGTTTTGCTTGCTATTTGTGACCCATAATCTATGTGAGAAGTCTATTTCTTTCAAACCCACAAACCTCAGCTGACAATAAATGCCATAATTAAACTTAGCTGTCATAATCATTATTAATACTTATTTGCAGTAAACCTTCATTTTGATTCACTTTGTCGTACTTGATGAGATGCAAAATCTCAAAACTTAAATCCACCTCCCCATTCCATGATGTCATTGTTTCACATTTAACACCCACGTTGGCTAAACTATCCGCAACCCTATTTCCTTCCCTGTACACGTGGGAAATGAAACAATCTTCAAAAAGAAGCAGAGTCGATTTGATTTTGTCTATTATGTGAGCTATTTTCCAGGAAGCTTTAACTTTGCCTTTGATATAGTTGATGGTGTTTAATGATTCTCCCTCCAACCAGAATTTTGAAATTCCTTTTTCTTTAGCCTATCTAACAACCATAAGAGCTGCCATTGCTTCAGCTACATGGTTCGTTTGATTTCCAAAAGGAGCTTCTATTTCTCCCAGACAATTCCCAGCACTATCTCTTATGCATCCACCACCTCCAGCTTTTCCCGGATTCCCCTTAGCAGCTCCATCGAAGTTGCCTTTTGCCCAACCATAAGGCGGAGCTGACCATCTTGTATTTTCCCTCTTGTCTAAAGACTTAGTCTCTTGATTTCCAGGGTTCCCCCATTCGGAACTTGATATTTCCTGTAGGTTCAAAATGTTACTCCTTAGAGGAAAAGACACATTAAAGTTTTCCAGCATTCCTCTTATTATATGATTAGCCACCACTGAATGGGAGGATTTTTTCTCTCTGAAGACCCTATTATTCCTCTCCTTCCATATCCTCCATGAGAAGTGAGGGAGGAAGAGCTTCCACATCTCCTTATAATCTTTACCTTTTCTAGGACACATCCATTGAGTAATCAGCTCCTGAGCACTATAAGGTTTGACCCAATCCACATAAAAATACTTAAACACTAAGTCCCAGACTTGATTAGAGAAGGGACAGTGTATCAATAGATGGTTACGGTTTTCAGCTTCAGAGAGACATAGGTAACATCTGTTAGGCATGATGAAACCTCTTTTACAAAGATTTTCCACCGTAAGGATTTTATCCTGTGTAAAGAGCCAAGAAAACATGTTAATTTTAGGGATAAGGTTGGAATTCCAAACCTGAGCACTAAGAGGCTGGGAGCTACTGGATAGCAGAAGGGCCGAAGCCGAAGCAACAAATAATTTTCCATTAGGTTCCAAGCTCCAAATCAAAGAATCCAGAGCATTTGTAGGAAACCAAGGGTTGAGTTGGGCATTGATTTGAGCTGGTGTTCCCTCAAAGGTACCAAAGTCCACCCATTTTACATTAATCCAGTAGTCTGCCACCTTTTCTCCCACAATATCTTGGCAGTCAAGAATAGCCAAGCTCCACTCTTCATTCTCTTTAAGGGCTTTATTTTCCAGCCATTTGTCTTGCCAGAAATTTATCTTCCTGCCATTTCCTAGTTTCCATCTCACTCCCTTTTTTATTAGCTCTTTACCTCTACAGATACTATTCCATATAAAGGATCCATTAACTTCCTGGGAGTTATTAAGCATGTCCTCTAGAGAGTGGATATGGTATTTCCTTTTCAGAATAGAATTCCATTCCTTTTCTTCCTCAAAGATTCTCTAGCACTATTTAGCCATTAGAGCCTTATTAGTATTCTTTATGCTTCTGATCCCCAATCCTCCCCATTTCTTGGGTTTACAAACCACCTCCCAAGCAACAAGATTAAATTTATTTTTTTCCTCAACTCCTGACCATAAGAATTGCCTTTGGATTTTTTCAATTAGTTCAGCAAACTTATTAGGGATCTTGAAGAGGCTTAGAGCATATACTGGGAGATTCTGAAGAGTAGACTTAAGAAGTTGAACTTTCCCAGCAAGGCTGATGGTAGCTCCTTTCCAGCCTGCAAGCTTATTGTGAAATCTATCAATGATCTTATTCCAAAAAATATCATTAGGTTTAATGCAAAGAGGGAGGCCCAGGTAAGGAGTCGGGATAACCCCAATCTTACAGCCTAATAAAGAGGAAATCTTCCTTTGTCTGTCTTGAGGAGTGTTACAGAAAAAGAGGGAGCTTTTTTCCCAATTTATTAGTTGGCCCGAAGCTCTAGTATAAGTATTTAGCACCATCTTCATATTTGTAGCTTCTTTAACTGAAGCTTCTCCCATCATAATAGTATCATCAATGAATTGCTCATGCGAGCATCTCAGCTGGGCAGAAGAGGGTTGAAGACCAGAGATCATACCTTTGTTCACAAGGCTTTGGATAAATCTACCCAGACTCTCCGCCATGATAGCAAACAAAATGGGGGAAATGGGGTCTCCTTGTCTCAAGCCTCTAGTAGGGTGGAAGAAGTGAGAAGAGCCCCCATTAACCAAAACAGAGGAGGAGACTGTGGTAACCAGCTGCATTATGAGTTTGATCACTCCCTTGTCAAAACCAAAAGAACTCAATACACAGGGGAGGAATTCCTAGTCCACTCGATCATAAGCTTTGGATAGATCCAATTTCATCAGAAAACCTTGTTTTTTGGACGCAGAGAGAGAATGGATATTCTCATGAACAACCATAATCGAGTCCAAAATCTGCCTCCCTGGCACAAAGCCATTCTGCTGAGGAGAAATCAAATTAGGAAGGATGCTCAACAATCTAGAAGTAAGGACTTTAGATATGATTTTATAAAAAGAGTTGCATAGGCTTATTGGTCTAAAGCCGTCCACAGTATCAGCTCCCAGTTTTTTTGGAATAAGAGCTATGAAAGTAGCATTGAGCTCTTTGAGGATAGTTTTAGACCCAAAGAACTCCTTAACTGCAAAGCACACATTTTTACCAGTAATTTCCCAGAAGTGCTGGAAGAATAACATCTTAAAGCCATCCGGCCCTGGGGATTTTTCTCCTTCAAAAGACAGAATGACCTTCCTAATTTCATCTTCCTTAGGTATAGCTTTGAGAAAAGAGTTACTCTGATTATCCAAGATACTAGGAATACAGTCAAGAATTTTTCTTTGATCCCCATGACTAAGATTCTGGTCCTTAGTTAGAAGGCCCACGAAGTACTCCATCATCTCCTTTCTGATTTCCTCTTCCTTAGTGATGATTCCTCTAGGAGCTGATAAGGAATGAATCCTGTTTGAAGCTTTGTGTTTGAGGGCAGTAAGATGAAAGAACCTAGTGTTCTTATCTCTATCTTTGAGCCATAATGATCTAGATCTCTGTCTCCAGAAAGTTTCCTCTTTGGCAATTATATTGTGGTAATCCACAAGAATCTACTGCTCTTTAGATCTCAAATTCTCTGATAGACCCTCAGATTGGATTTCCTCTTGAATTTCTTTTAAATCCATTTTAATTTTATCTTTAATTTTGAAGATGTCCCCGAATACATTCTTGTTCCAACTTTTGATATTTTTCTTGACATTGGCCAGTTTCTTTGCCATGATGAACATTGCAGTACCATCCACTTCAATGTTCTACCATTCCCTAATCTTTTTCTCCAGATCAAGATGATCAAGCCACATTTTATCAAATCTAAAAGGAGCATTTCTTTTACCATCAAAAAGAGAAAAGGTAAAAGAGATAGGGAAGTAATCTGAACCTATTCTTGAGATGGAAGAGAGGGAGCAAGAAAACTGAGTGTACCACTCCAGGTTGATCAGCACTCTGTCGAGCTTAACTTGAATGAGGTCAGCTCCCACTCTACAGTTAGACCAAGTGAAGTTTATGCCTTCCAGATCAACGTCCATCAAGCCTTCATTTAATATAAAGTCCATCAGATCCATCCTACTATCCACCTGAGATATATTACCTCCAGACTTCTCTTCCTTCTTTAAAGGAGTATTGAAATCTCCCATTATCTGGATATTTGAGTTGATATAGGTCTACTTTACACTCTGGAGTTTCTTCCAGAGTTTGAGTCTTCCATTTTTTGTATTTGGAGAATAGAGATTAATAATGATCCACTCAAACTTGTCTTTAGTACTTTGAACTTTCGCAACAAGGAAGTTTTTGTCTTCTTTGATCAAATTACAAACTAATGAAGCTTGGTTCCAAAATATTGCCAAACCCCCCAAAGCCCCATCCGAGCTACTACCCAAACAGGCTCCATTTTTCATCAATTTAATTTTTTCAATTTTGTCTTTCGACATTTTGGTTTCTTGAATCAAAAGCATGTCTAACTTGGAGTCTCTAACTAAGTTTCTAACTACATCTTGTTTATGAGGACCATTTAATCCTCTAACATTCTAGGAGACAATCTTCATTATAAAATTGGTGAGCATACCTGCTGGATGGTGAGTTGCCTTCCATCCGCAATATTCTGTTTTGCTTCTTCTTCCCTTTGTGATTTTTCAAATTTTCTTCCTCTCTCATTCTTCGGGGAGCCTATGTTTGCTTTCTGCTGGCTTTCACCTCTTGTCAGAACACCAATTTTTTGGCTACCTCCTTTCTTTGCCAGCTTAATTGTTGAGTTCCCCATTAGGGTTTACTCAGGTTTCTTTCCAGATAATTTTCCCAGTATGTTTCCTGTTGGAGTAGTAGATCCTTTCTTTCATGAGTTTTTTTTTAATTTCTTTCCATTGTTTTCCAAGAGTTGTCCAAACCCTCCTCTTCACCAATATTCAACCTACCCAGAGGTGAAGTCAAAGGATTAGGGAAAGGAGCTAAAGGTGGAGTTCTCATTTCAACTTTGATGTCCTGAGTATTGTCTTCCCCTTCTATCTCCTTTTACCTACAACCCTCCTTGTTGAGGGTCTTCCGATCTTCCGTTCTAGGGATGTTTTCCTTCTCTTCAGCTTTAGTTTGTTCTCCTCTTTGGTCTTGTTTTGGGTTCTGACTCTTTGGTTCTTTAGTCTCTTCTTGATTGCTTTCTACTTTCGGGATGGGTTTTGTCTCCTTCTGAGGCTCCACTTTTTGGGAACTCTGTGAGTGGTCCATCTCCTTTTCTTCACTTTCCCTTGTCTCTTGATCTTCATTATATGGAAGAAGAGATAAGACTTCCTCATTTTTCTTTTTTGATTCCATCCTAGCTCCTTTCGGCTGATCTTGCTCCTTTTTTTCCTTGATTAGTTTCAGAGGGCAGTGTTTCGCCCAATGACCCACTTTTTTGCATGTAAAACATGCAAAGGGCATTGACTCGTATTCGACTTCCTGAGTCTAGGTTCCCAACTTAGATTTTAAAGTCAAAACTTGAGGAAGTTCTACATTCTGTTGAATATTCACACAGATCCTAGTATAAACCTATCTTGATCTTGAGTCCGTCATAGGATCTATGGACAGGAGTTCACCAAAAACATTAGAAAATGCCATAAATATATCCTCATACCAATATTCCAGGGGCAACCCTGGAAGGCGGATCCAAACTGGTGCTGCCTTGAAAAAGCTATAATTGTAATCTAAGCTTGTCGTCCATTTTTGAAGGGACAGAGAATGCTTCCCCATCATCCAAGGTCCCCCACACAGAACTTTGAATAGATCTTCTCCATTCAAAAACTCGAATGAAAAGAAACCTTTGGGCATAGCCGCTACATCCACTTGACCTTTCAGTTTCCATTTCTTTTCCACAAAAGACCTAACAATGTCTATATTTGGTCTAGGACCCAGAAATTTTCCTACCAGGGAGGACACCATTAGTGAAACCGTATGGTCCATTAACTCATCAGGGATATCTATCCCAAAGACTCCTTTGTTAGGATCATTTAGGGTATTAACTTTTGGGAAAAGGGATTTCCCTACAGGTTTGATACCAAAAAGACCCGCCCATTTCCTAGGAATCAAAGGCTGATCATGTGCCTTACCTTCCACTAAGTCAGACTCGTGCTTTGAGTCTTTTGTCTTCTTTTCCTCCAATCCCAGAGCTGATTCGACATTCTTTGTGGAGCCCAAGCATGGCCCACCCTTATTCTTCTCTGCGCACAGTAGTCCTTGATCCGTAAACTCTGCTTCCCCCGTTAAGATTCCCCCTACTGGCACAGGACCTTCCATAGATCCTCCATCTCCTAGCTTTCCTCCATCTTCAAGATTCAAAAAAATTGTTCCCGCTCTTTCCTCCTCTCCTACGCCCGCTCTCTCCCGCACGCTCCCCATCAGGTCGAAAAGTATCTTGTGTCATGTGTTATCTATTTTCATGAATGTTTCTTTTATGGTTACATATTAAAGAACTTATGATATGATTGCATATACATAAAGAAAGATGAACAGTTAGATAAGATAATTTACAAACTAA
>MU228442.1:1326356-1353332 GCA_018584345.1 Thuja plicata
AAATGTTGCAAGCTACTTCCTCGTGACCTCTCAATTGGCCGTAAACGTAATCGATTTAAAACTCATTGAAACTGGATAGGGATAAGAAGAAAGTCCAGAGGCAGAATGAATTAAAAGAAAAAAAGTTTTGCAACTGCGTACCGAGAAGAGCAGAAGAGCAGTCGAACGGTGGCAGATTTGGAAACCCTTCTTTTCCAGTCGAACGGTTGCAGTCGAACAATGCAGGTTGCAGTCGAACAATGCAGAGATGAAACAAAAACCCTCGGAAATGGCAAAACCGTGCAGGTGGAAAATGATTCGAACAGTGCAAAGTGCAGTCGAACAGTGCACGATTCGGAAATGGCGAAAAAACGATTCGAAAGCGAAAGAAAACCCCAAAATCCAAAGCGGGAAGATGACGGACCCGACGATTTTATTAAATTTGGTTGGGAAAAAGCGAAAACGGGAATATGAAATCAAATTCCACCTTTTCACTGGGAAGATGGTGCCGCTCGTTTTCGGGCCTAAACCTGGTTTTCACCTGCATAACCCGAATGGCATATTGGGGTTCCAAACGGCGGATTTCATTATTATCGGGAAGTGTCGCCGCCAATTCCAGTTCAATTCCGCGAAACAAACGGGGCCTTAAGGATATTTTGAAACTGAGGAGAGCATCCTCACTAGCAAGGATAGTTGTATAGGCTGAAAAACGATGATCTTTGACCTTCATACTATGTCTTTGTAATTGTAATAACTTGTTTGTGGTATTTGATTTGGTGCTCTTTTTTCCCTAAAGTTATTTATGCTATTGAAGCTCCATTTGTTACTACTGGCAATATAGTCTGGTGATTTCTTTTAGAGCATACAGAATGATTAGGGACAATGTATAAAAAGAATGATCCCTTCGTGGAATGAAGAAGAATGATAGATGCTAATATCTCCCGACTTCATTGGAGCTCTAAAAAGTTTAGGGTTTTTATTCGTAAGGGTAGAATTCTAATTTCAAGTTCTGCTTTGAATGGTTTAATTTCCTTCACTTTAAAAAAAATGCTGTGGTCGACAACTGATTGTTTGTCTGTTGTGAACTGCTTTAGTCTCATTCTTGGCATGTGGCCAGGGTGTTCTGCATAAACATCAAATCCTTAATGATTGAATCAATTGATTGTGGGGATGCTTATTTTGCCCACTTAACTCACAAGAAAGAACCTCTTGAAATTATACGAAAGTTATCCACTTCAACTAGACAAAGTACAACTAAAAACAAAACCTCTAGATGGCAAGGGATAACTGCTTGTACAACTCCAGTACCCTGATAGCAAAAATAATTGAGATAATACGTTGTTCATGTTTCCTCGTGCACAATTACAACGGGGTAACTTCCTGTCAGTCCCCTTCCTGGTTTTTGTTCCTTGGCAAGAGGAATCCCCCTTCTCTGTTTCTTAGGTGGGTTGGCTGCATTGATTTCGTTTTGGAATCATAACTGTCTAATATATTTCCATGATCTTGGCTTGTTTTCTCAAACAAGTGATGTAGACAGAAAAATTCGTGTCATATAAAAAACAAATTATCACATCACATTCAATTTTTTTCTAAAATCTGAAGCACATTTTAGAAGCATATAATGTGTGAACAATTCCATACAAATGCATTAGACAAAACATGTCATTGGGAAATTTCAAAATACACAAAGTTTAGAGAACCTTACATGCAAAATCTGCATTCTAGCCTTTTACAATTTGCTTGGGTTGTTTTGGATGGTACATATAGTACGCTGTATAATAATGAACATCGAAGAAGTTAATTGAACTTTTAACCATTTTGGGATCAGTATATTTTATTGCTTAAAGCTAAAATGATCTGACCAAGGAAGCATTGCCATTGATTTTTCTGTAGAGTTACTATGGACAAATGTCCTTTAGATCACGTTTAACAATGATGTTGAGGTTAAAACTTGAGATTCAATTCTTATAAGAATGCAAGTTGACTCTCCTGAATTGGGGTAAGGCCTCATTGATCACAATGAACGAAGATCGATTTTCAAATGTATTGATGTTATATTAAATTATTTACTAAGTTACTATCGATGATCATTGAGATCACAAATATTATTTAGTTCATATATCAGGTTATTATAAGAATATGGGATTGCATCACAAGATAAATGATCCACTTTCAATGTTCTAATTTCCTCTGCTTCTAAAAAAAAATTGTGGTTAAGAACTGCTTGTTTGTTTATTTTAGTCTATTAATCAGATCCAAGTCTTTTTGACCACTTGAATGGTAAGGTTTAAACTCTGCGTCTGTTCCATGCAGTAAGTAGGTTTTATACCATTTTACTGTTCATCTTGTTTATTTTTGTTAAATAATCACTTTATTTTATGCTTGTTTAGCCTACTCACTAGAAAGAATCACCTTTGAGAACATTTAAAAATTATCCATTTCAAGTTGATGAAGTTTAGTTGAAATCAAAACCTATAGATGACAAGGGATAAGTGCTTGTATAACTCTCCCTCTTCTCCACGACGGTCTCATCTTGCTCATTATGGAACAAGCAAAATCTTTGTCAATCCCAAAGAACCCTAAAAAGATTAAGCCTAAACAAAAACAATACCAACCTGTTTGTGGGCATTATACTGATATGTCTACGGATTCTAAGGATAAAGTGTCAAGGGATAAAGTGGAACTTGAAGGAGGATGACCCTTCTGAGCACAGTAAACCTATTAAAAAAAGCCCTACCAAGCTTGTTCCAATGGATCATTTTCTCAGGAGGAGAAGACTCATTTAGTCAAAAATAAGAGAAACCCTTCACGCACTGCTGAAGATGGTCAAGAGGAGAATATTGAGGGGAAAGGGAAAGGTCTGCTTGTGGAGGAGGAATTGGAGGATGTTAAAAGTGACGAGGACAGACAAGAGGAGATGGGAGCGGATAAAGTTAATTCCCCTGTGCAATGTGATCAAGTGGACGATATGCCGATTGAAGAACAGGTTGGTGAGGAACATGACTGAGGAAAATAATGTTTTTGGGCAGAATGGGGATCAGACTGAGGATATATTTGCCCAAATTTAGGAAGGAGCTTTAGGGCAGGCCAGGCTTTCTTCTTGATTTTTCTTTGAATTTAATGGTGTTAATGAGAAGCTGGAGGACTTTCATAACGGATTGGAGACTATGGAAACAAGGCTGAACTCTGAAAGGAAGAGGGAGGATAACTCCAAAATTTTAATTATCCTAGAGAAAGTGGCAATGGATGTCAAGATTCTTTGAAATGATTACGAGTCTAGGATTATCAAATTGAAGGCTACTATCAACAATGTGAACCGTAGGCTGGAAATGGTTGTAAAAATTAGTCATTCTTCAATGATTGACAGTGCAGAAGGACTTAAAGTCCTCAATGATAAAGTGAAGAATTTGAAGATGTCGACGCCGATCAAAGCAGAATCTACCAGTGGAGGAACCACTGGTAGATCAAGAACCATGTGCAAGGGTTTGAAGAACCATGTGGATACCCAGGATGCAGTTCAAGAAGGGAGTAGTATCTATTTCTTGAAACAAGAACTAGAAGTCACTCTAAGCAAGGGGTGGAGCAGTTTAAGATCACAAGGCAAGTCGTTGACCTCCATAGCCAACTAATTAACAAAGAGTCGAAGGCGGCCTGTATTCTGAAGGAACTTCAGTAGCTTCCTCTTTTCTGTTCTATTTCGATGTTTCTGTTGTTTGCTTGCTGACGGTAAGCTATTAGGGTGCTGCTGGTTTACTGATGTTTTCTTTTTTGCGCAACTTTTTGTAGTGGAGGGTTTTAGATTCACTTCAAAATTTGCTTTACCTATAATAAAAAACTGCTTGTATAACTCCAGTACCCTGAGAGCAGAAATATTTGAGATAAAAACTTGTTCGTGTTTCCCTCCTGCAGAACTATAGTGGGGTTCTTCCAGTCAGCCCTTGTCACTGTCTTTGTTTCTTAGGCCTACCCATTTAATGGCAAAAGGAGGCTGCCCCTTCTTAGGCAAGTTGACTCCTTGTCCTTGCGCATAGGTAAATTGATGCGGTTTGTTGTGCTCTGTTGATTGTGTTTCGCAATCAGAATGTTAAAGATGGTAGAGCCAAAATTTATAAAATGAGATCAAGCCATTGTTGCAGATAAAGAACAATATAGAAAATATATTGAATTTATCACATAATCGTATATCCTTGTGCAATGACTATTATAAAGTCATTATTTTCCTATTATAGAAGTAACTTCCCACCCACCCTAATAACTAATTTATTATATAAAAATCTTAATTTTGTAACAGGCACCTAAATTGTTGATGGTGCTGAGTGGCAGTATTGTTTTCCTTGTACTATTGTAAGGCTTGTAGTGCTGGGTATCAAATCTAATTTTTACTGATTTTTACCTTCCCTTTGATTGACGGCTCTACTTTTGCCCTGTGGACTTATATTTTCTTATTCAAAAATAGAAAAAAAAAAATTAGAATCGGTTTCAATAGATGGGATGCATTTTTTTTTAGTTTACCTTCTGCAATGATGTGGCAGGTGGCAATTTTAAAACAATTCAAGTGCTTGGTTTGTGCGTCCACATTTTGCATACATGCCTGGTAGGGTTAGTCACATAAATTTTAGAGCATTCTGTTTTGAGTCTTCTTTGGTGTGTTGTGTTCTGAATTGTTGTATGGGCTCTTCCTCTATTTCTTTTGAATTTGTTCGACATTTTCCTGTCTGTACCTTTGGATGAGATTGTTTCTATTAATTTAATTTTGCACAAAATTGTTTATGTTTTCACTTCCTTGTCTATCCCGAAGACCTATTGAAGAATAGGGGGTAGAAAGGAGTAAGCAAAAAAAGTATTTTATGCTCGATTGATCTTTTTGCTCTGTGCATTTCCCTAGCTTCAAATTTTTGTCTAAACATTTTTCCTCATTTGGATTTCGATGTGCGTTTTGTGCTATGGACGAGGATAATGAGCAGAAGAATGGAGCATGGAGGAAAGGGCACTTGGTAAGTATTTTAACCCAGTTTTTATACTGATAATTGAATTTTTTACAAATTTATTTAATTGCACTAATTGCTTATTATTATTATGACTTCAATTTGTTTTAACATGTTACAAGTAATGGAAATTTTTTTTGTTCAATTTGTTTTAACATGTTACAAGTAATGGAAAATTGAATATTTTGTTGTCATCAATTTAGCTTTTATAGATAACGGATGTTGGGTTTTTTTTCAGTTTAATAAAGTTCTTTGTTTATGGTTTAGAGTAGTTGTCAAAAATGTATTTGTTGTACTCCGGATTGAAATCATCTCACCTTAAATTAAGATGCCTTTGATTCATGTTTCAGTTTCCTTGGGAACGACAAGGCAGTTAACTGAATAGAACATCTCAAGACCCATGCAAATTGCACATGGAATTGAAGATTGTGCAACAGGCTAGTTCTCCAGTAAAAATCTAAACCTATTTTAAGAACAAACCAGACATTGAGATCAAGTTTGTAATAGTATATACGGTGCTCATTAATTTATTACCCCTAAACCAATGCAGGGCGTTCTGTATTTCCCTCAAATAAGTAGTTAGATAAAATGTTTGCTTCTCCTTAAAGCGTTTTGCTCCCATTATTATAGTCTTGACTTTAAGCTTGTGCTTATTAAATTCACCCTGCATTGTAGAGGATTGATGGGTTACCTGTAAATTAGAAATAAGTTCAATTGACTCAAATTTTTTATCCTATTGAATACAGTGCCTGTTTCAATTATCTATTTATTGCATGTTTTATCCTTCGTCTCTGCAAGGCATAATTCTCTGCATTCTAGTCTGGTACAGGAGCACCTAAGGTTAGAAACATTTCTAGGATAGAAAGCATTTTCGGTTTGTAAGGTGTTTTGTTCCACCATTCTTGTAATGACCGAGGTCAATCGGTGAACAAACACCATAGTTGCTTAATAGTTGTTTTCTAGTTAAAGTGTGTGTTTAGATAGTTTTTAAAACCTCTGGAAATCCAACAAGGCTCTAGCAACTGAAATTGATGAAGTGCCACTAAGTTATACTGTTGCTCGGTAATGCTACTCGGGATACTTGCTCAGTTTACACTAGGTTGCTCGGGTATGCTGTGCAGAATGCTCGGAAATGTTGCTCGGTAATGTCTCTCAGGTTACACTTGGTGCTCGGGGTTGTTACTCGATGGTGTTGCTTGCAGATTTCGGGTTGTTGATTGGCGCTCGGGTATTGAAGGCAAAGTTTATTTTGACGCTCGAGACTGGTGCTCGGTAATGGTGGTTTGTTGCTTGGTTATGTCGGTTAACGACCCAGGAAACGCGGGATGTGACGTTTGTGACCAGCTGGGTCAACTGCAACGACTCTCATCGTGTCATTTTTGACTTTGATGGACTGTGACACCTGTTCCAGTGATGGGAGGGTCATTTATGGCTCGACCATGCCTTCTGTGCAAGGTGATTGAAGTTGTTAAAGAGTACGAGATATTTCTAAGAGATAGATATATAGTTGAAAGCCTTCGTAAGAGAGTAGGAGTAGGAAAAGAGAGAGGAATGTATTGTATTTTGTAATAGATTAGAGTTTGTGAATACAGAGAGCATTTGGAGAATTATCTTGAGTATTTTTTTGTGATGATTTCCATGTGCAATGTGTATTGTTATGTTATTCAAGTTGAACCAGTCGGTTTAGCTAGGAGGATGGATCTATCCTATTAGGTTCCACAACATGAAATAGTAGCTTTACGGTGAGAACCAGGTCTAGAGCACTTGAGGTGAAGATCTTAGTGACTTCCTCAAGTTAGGGTTTGATAATACCCTATAAGGTCCATTCAGACACCTTGAAGCAGAGTCAAGCCGGTAACAACTAGACTTGGCACTCTACATCATAGTCTCTGTGAGCCTTGGCTATTTATTGGACATATAATCTAATCCATTCGATCATGATGCTCATTAGTAGGAGTATATTTGCAGTTGCATTTATCTTTATATTTCCTCTAATATGCAAGAAGGCATCAGAAGCAACATATCCTTCACACTATAGTACTCTGAAATTCAATGATGGTTTCAAGTTTCAACAATCTTTGGAGTGTTGAGCATGAAACAGTGTCATAGGACCAATCTCAGATAACCATCTGGCTTGTCGGTTAGTCAGGCAATCATTTGATTGTTTTAAGATCCTTATGCTTGCATTGAACCCTTTCATGTTTTGCAACTGTTGATTGATATGCTAAAAAAATTTATCTTTTAATGAATGCAGGAAGCAGGATCAACCTTTTAAAGGCATCCAAGTCAGGCAACTTTAGTTCAGCTATCAAACTGCAGCCTGGCTACACTGCAGGAGTTAACACTGCATTCTATGTAATATTTTCCATGCTACCTTATTTTCCATCTTTTTCCTTTTGTTCTTTAGAGTTAAGGATATTTATGTCAAAGTTTTACATATCCAAGTGATGCTCTGTTGTTCTGCTTGATAGTTTTGTTAAATTGCATTAAAGTTTAGCTCAAAGGAAATTGCTCGTTTTTTGTTTCTTCTCCTTACTTAGGTTATGATGGCACCAAGTGCAGATAGCATGCATGATTCTAGATTTATTTTTGTTTTGTGCACTTTAAGTATAGGAGCAGGGGAAGGTCACATCGAAGATACTAATATAGATTACTGATATGTGGCATCTCTTCTCATGTATTAACAATGCAGAAAACAAAAAGAGCAGGATAGAGAAGCGAAGCGTGGTACAATCCCAATTTAATAGTTAATGACACCACTTATTGAGCTGTATATAATTAAAATTATCTGCAAGTATTGTGTTCTATTATCACCATTAGTGAAGTATCTCAAACTATAAGGGCAAATAAAACCATTTGCAAATTGAAAATGGAAGAAAGTTTGCGAATCAAATATACACTCTAGGTAATCTAAGAGATAATATGATAAATTAACATAAAGAAAAAAATTTAAGTTTTGAATAAATGCTTACCATCCTTGTAGGAACTTTTCCATAAGATGGTTGAGTAAGATGGCTGAGGTTGCTCTGCATAAGCATACTGTGCAGGCTCTAGTATTGTTGATGGGGGCAGCCCTGATTGAAATACCCTGGTAACCCTATTGATATGATGGTTTCAGAGGATATGAAGATTGGCTTTACACCAGTCACTTGCATTTGGATAGGAGCTACAAAATATAGCAGAAACACATTTTTTTTTTCTCTGGAAAACAATAAAAGAAACTGAGTTGAAAAAATGACAAAAGCAAGGGAAACAGTAGTGGGAATTTAATTTATAAAAAGCCAGTGGATTTGGTGCAATTACAAACCCTGGCAAAAGCCGGGTATTGGCTAAATAGCAAACTAAAACGTAAAACATAATAAGGAAGTTGAAAAAAAGTTGAAAAAAAAACCAAGTGTCCCCCTTGGTAAGAAATACGTTTTAGTTTGCTGCATAGACGTTTCGCCCAAAAGCCTTCTTCGCATTGGAAGTGCTGCAAAATATAAGGTAATGTATTTCATTCATGAAATAGGTATTAGTTTGCATTGGAACTTGTGCAGATATAAGATAATGTTTTCATGTGAACAAATTGCAAATTAATTTGTCACATCCCAATATAAGAGCGTTTCCAGCTGGACGTCATATGGTCCAATCAATAAATAAATAAAGAAGACGGTTAGATTTATTGTGGTTGGCAGAAAGAAAGCAGGGAAGAGAGACCAAATTAACGCAAGGGCATGGGCACCACATGAACGGTATGGGTAGCCTTCATTTCATTGAAGACTGTGTCTTCTGGAGTAGAACCGCAGTTGCAGGATATAATCAAAATACGAAGAAAGGAAAGGTGGGGAGAAAAATTTGAGTAGAAATCAAGTTTGGCATGTAACGCCAAGTGTTTTAGCTGCAACTGCTGTAGTAGACCAGTATGCATTTTGTAGAAGCATAGACAGTGCGAGAACTTTTCCACAGAATGTCTGGAAGAAAGGTGGTCTCATGGAATGCAATGATCACAGGAAATGCGCAAATTGGATTTGTTGAAAGTGTTGTTGAAACTATCAAGCAAATTCAATTGGTAGGTGTGATGAAAGATTTACTAAATTCCCCAACTGTTACCAACATTCGCCCTGCCTGCACTGAAATGGAAGCTTTTGCCTTGGGAGAGAAACAAGGAAGAGACGTGCGTAGGCACATTCAGGAAAAAGGGGGAATTCCTTATGAAGGGAGGAGGACAGGAGACAGCTTCTGGAAATAAGACAAAGCGTGAAGAGGATGAGAAATAAGGCAGTGACAGAGCAAAAACAAAGGAAATTTAATGCATAATTATCAGTAGTTAGAAATAGATATTACCTTCAAGCTGCAGAAGAAAAAGGCAGAAGCAAATTGAAAGGAAGGGGATAAGACAAATGTCTGGTGGGGAAAAGCTGGACATCATCGAGCATTAAGGAGAGAGGATTTCTGCTAAATATTTTAGTTACAACTGCTTTGGTAGACATGTTCAAAATATGCAGGCATAGACAGAGAACGTGAACTATATGACAGAATACCTGAAAGAAATGCGCGAGGAAAGAGACTAAAAGGTTTGGAATAAGGAATACTTAGGCAGTGGGGGGCTTGAGGAGGAGAATAAAAGAGATTGCGAAGGAGAGCTAAGAGGCCAGAGGTCGAATTCGAAGAAAGAATCAAAGGTGGAGCAACCAAATTTGGGAAATAACCCAAATCCTAAGGCAAATTAGTGGTGGGCACTGTTTATGGGGCAGGAAATTTGCACCTTAGTAAACAAAATATATTGTTTGCAAATTACTAACACGCAATAGACTAACACATGTTGTTAACATATTGTGTTAACAATATATTTTGTTTACTAAGGTGCAAATTTCTTGCCCCATAGAGAGTGCCAATTTAGTGCCCTAGCTATCCAATTCTTCAACATCATTTTGGAACCTAATTATACTCTTCCTTTTGACTCTCGCAACTGAAACTTTAAACTTTAGGAGGGATATAGGATGTTCACATTATTGTTTATATTGATAGATATTGCAAGTGAGGGTGTATTACGTCATAATTCAAGTGTATAACTATATAAAAAGGTCAATCCTTATTCTTTTTCAAATGATGGAATAGTATCTAAATATGTAAGCTTAAAAGAATGCACGCAAGCGGTTTGATAAAATGCCTTCAAGAAGTGTGGCCTTGAGTATTACAATAGGAGTAAAGGATATGTTTTATAAATTTGTATTCAAATGAAAATTAGTCTCATAGATGTTTGCACTCAACTAGAGTTTGGGAAGAGGACACAATAGAGAACATGACTAAAGAAGAAATTTATTAGATTTTTTTTTTATGAATAAGTCTGACCAAAATATATTAATTTAGGAAAATGATAGTTACATCATAATCAAAAAATAATGGGAGGAAAAATCACTCCCTGCTAGTCATATGAGTGTAAGCCCAAAATAATGGGAGGAAAAATCACTCCCTGCTAATCATATGAGCACAAGTCCAAAGTTTAGAGAAACAAGAGCAAATTTATTAGATTTTAATATGAAAGAGCCATTTTTTTATCACCACCACATTTACAAAGTGTGAGTATAATTTAATGAAGAGAATTCACATTCAAACCCTCTTGACTATGTTCAAAAGATTATAATTTATAATTTTTCTTGCAGCTTCTTTAGCTTGAAATTTTTAATTACCCAATGTTGTAATGATCTACCATTACTTTTCTTGATCTTAAAAGAAATGGGTGTTGCTTTATACATAATTGGGAATCAAAATATATATAGGTAACTAACATCTAGTTGGTGCTCGAAAACTTGAAAATTTGGGATTATAAGAAATTCATGAACCAAGAGTTTACTATGTACAAGATTTATTTTTTCGAATAAATTGATGTTTGAGCTTTAAGGGAAATAATATGGCAAGATATTTTATACCAAATTTTTAGTTGTAAGATAATCTTATAATATGAACTGAGAACAAGATATAATTAATATGTTTCTTTTTTCTCTTGGTTGCATAATAATGTAAGGGCAACTTCATTTAGTGGTACCCCACCTTACCAAACTCGTTATTGTTACAACATGGTAACTTGGGTTACCTATTGAAATTGAGGCAAAGGCTACATATGACTACAAAATGACTATCAACTTCTTCAATACGAGAACTTGGAAATAGGAATTATCATCTAAACTAAGGGAAGGGTTCTAAATTAAACTAGACTTGTTTTGACTATGCTATTATGTCTAAAATTTGGTACAAATTGATTTGGACAAATTATCCTTATAAGTGCATGTTTCCTAGGATGTGTCATTAAAGATGGGTGATGGTTCTACACTTAGCTAATTATAATAATATGGTTGACAATTGCGACCGTTAAATATAAGAAGTTAAAAGGAACCTTGATTCTAGTAAGGACCATTCTAGTACCTTGAACTAATTCATTATAGTAAAATCATATATGGTTTTATTGTTTTCTTTAAATGGTCTTCCTTCATTAAGATGATCTTTGGTTCTCGGGGGTTATTATTTCCCGAGTTCAGGAAACCTCGAGGCATATATCTCATTCATGTATGTGATAGAAATAATGGTTGGCTTATCTAAATTGGGAAATGACATATTTTGTTTGTACTATTACATATACAAAAAGCTTAACGCCTTTAAACAAAGTAGCCACACCTTCACAGAGCCTTGCCATAAGAGAATGATGACTGCTAGTACTAATCATGGATAAACTGACTCGCGCCTTGGATAGTGAGAAAACATCATGTGCAAAATAATTATATTCCTTGCACTAGCAGGGTATAAGGAAAAACTGACAAATTTAAGGCAGTTGTATGACTATGATAAGAAGCACAATATTTTGAAATATTTCCATTGGGAAAAAATATTACATGCCATCAGTAATCTTTATTTTATGGGTAGTGGGTCGAAGCTGAGATTTAATTAATATTATTTGTTGATTTTAATTATTATTATTTATTAAGATTAAGTAGACTTGAACCCAAGACCTTCCAGATTTCAACCTACAATATATTTCTAATAAAAGGTTTCCATCCACGGGTATTTCTCGAAGTATTAATTGCTCACATCAAACATTAATATTAAATTCTTACAGTAGGCATTAATATATTAAAAACATGGATCATACTAAGTAAATAAAAGATAGAGGGGGAGAAGAAGAGAGAGAAATTGATAGAGAGAGCACATGAAGAGATCAAAATAGGGAGAGAAATAGATAGAGAGAGGGAGAGAGATAAGGAGAGAGGGGGTTGAATTTATATTTTATATTGAGTATACGAAAAGTGGTTAGATATGATGAATTGTATAATATGTGTGAGAAGTCATATTAGTGTTTAAGTTTAAAAAAATCAATTGCATATTTTTTGAAAATGATCATTGTCTAGTTTTACTATAATAAAAAAGCTATTTTGTATAAATCTAGACTAAACAAATAAATAAAAATAATTATCTATATTTGAGCTAGAACAGATAATTGAATTTGAAGTATGTATTATAATTAAATAAAGGGATATGTGTACGTAGTTCTAGAATTAATGATGGATAGATAATGTAGGTGTTGATTGAAATATTTTGTCATTGTTTGAAGATTAGTTATTTTAGTTTGGTGAATGTTTCAAATTCTAAATTGATAAAGAGAATGATATAGGAATTTTATTATATATCATGATATCACAACATAGTAATGTCTAATTTTTATCTTTGTAATCTTTAACAATTGCAATTAAGATATATTGATTAAAAATTATCAAAAAACAAATAAAAATCTTATTCAAAATTATAAATTCTTACTTTGTAATTAGTGTTTGTTTGATCTCCTAAATGTAATGAGCACTACCTAATATAAAGGAAACTAGTTTCAACCTAAATTTAAAGTTGAATTTAGATCTAAGAAGAAACATATTATTTCTACATCATAAATTCTACCTATTTCTATATCCTATATTTTGATCCATTTCTACATCACATAATTTGACCCATTTATATATATTGCAAAGTTTGATTAAAATAATAAATAAAACAAACATAAATCAAGTTAAAACTGTAATTTTTTTATGCAAAATATATTAATATTTATTTAATAGTCATCAAGATAAAATAAAATAAACCAGGAATGGAGCGAAGGACACTGCAACAGCTAGATGGCCTCAACCCTTGTTTTCAACACCATGAACATTTCTCCTACCAGGGCAACAGGGGAAGACACTAGTCGCTCAACAATAGAGCTAGACAGAACAACATAAATTTGCAGATAAACTTTCGAGCTTGGCAGGATCCAGTTTGCAGAAATATGTTTATCAATCCTTTTCTTTCCAACAAGGTAGGGAAGGGACCTCAAAAATCTATCATTTTTAATTTCAAGGACCTTGAGCACAAATTTTGGAGAGTCAAGCCGACTGTACAGAAGCAAGGAGTAAAGGAGGTAGGATCAAACTCAAGCTTTCCTACTATTTCTTCTCTTCGAATAGATCATATGGAATGGAGTGATAACATAGATTACTTTAGATGCAAAGTATTTGTGATGAAATGGATAGGATCATGGCCGACATGAAAAAATTAAAAACTGGGTCACAAATGGATTTTATATGGTTCTTTGTCCCACCAAGGAGATAAAAGAGTTTGTCTTACAGTCTGGCCCATATTTCATAGAGAACATGGGGTTTTTGTAAAAGATTGGGAACCAAATTTTGATCCCACTATGGAAACCCTAACGGATATTCCGCTGTGGATTACACTTAGAAACCTCCCCCATGAATACCGGAACATTATAACTCTAAAACTTATTGGGGATTCTCTGGGAAAATTTATTGATTGGGTTGAAGCTCTAGATAAGCAAGACTTATCTACCTATATCAAAATTCTGATTCTATGGAACGAGATCAAACCACTTCCCAATCTCATTGAATTCAGATCTTATTTGGGGATTCGGAAACATAATATAGAAAAAATAAGGGAAGAAGAGGAATTTACTGATATAAATGGTTTCGGCTTGAATCTAAAAGGCAAGGGTAAAGGAAAGGAAGGGAACACTGACTAGGAAGAGTTTCTTCGTGAATCTGACAAATCCAGAATACCCTTAGAGAGTGGGAAAAACTTAGCACAACTGAAGAATACTAGAGTCACAGCTTCGCCTGATGTAGAGCTGAACAAACGACCTTTTAATATTTTTGATATTATGGTGTTTAGAGAAGAAATCTAGGTTGTTGAAAGGAAGGAAAAATCTTTTTGGGGGATACACATCCACCAATAGGACAAATGAATACAAAAATACAAATTCAGGATTCACTTACGTTGGCTCTAGAAAAGATTCAGGAAGCGGAGAATTTTAACTCCAAGAAGACCCCACTAAATGTGGCGATTGGGATTGATAGCAAGGAGATTAGAGGTGCAACAAATGACAAGTGTTGTGAATCCCCGTGTCCAGAAACATAGGATTCCCTAGAAGATAGTATGGGAAGTGACAATTTGGCCTAGGCAGATCTTCAGACAGAACCGAAAGGATACTTACAAATGATAGATAATAGAAATTTGCATCCCTTTGATGAGAATTCTGAGGAGGTGCAAGTGAGAACAGTTAACTATGAACCTGCATTTTGGATAGATACTAATAGAACACTAGTGAAAGACATTCCTATTTCACCTATCAGAAACTTAGGGGATTCTTTCAAGGAAGCAAGAGATAGTGGAGGAAACAGTATAGAGAGAAATGTTAATGAGGAATGTGAGGATCATAATGTAGATGATTTTTTGGGACTCTCATATTAGAAGGGTATTGCAGATGTAAGGATGATTGAACAGTCTGATTCCTCGATTCATAAAGAAAAAGTGGGGGAAAAGAATAAAAGGGGAGCAAGCACCCTCAAAATGCGACTTGCCAAGGCTAGTTGTGCAAGAGACCAAATAAAATTGAGATCGGGAGCAATGAAGCTTCTTTCGTGGAATGTCAGGGGTTGCAATGCCCCTAAAAAATGTTGTATGATCAAGTGTTGTCTTGATCAGGCAAAACCAGAGATAGTCTTTTTACAAGAAACTAAACTCAAGAATGAGGAGTGTGCTCATTTTGATTAGAAATTTTCTAGGTGGAAATGTTCCTTTGTAGAGGCTATAGGTGCCTTGGGGGGATTGGGGATCCTATGGAATGATTCCACCATCTCTCTTACTATAATGCAGAATGGCAGATTTTGGATGTGGGCCAAGGCCGACTCAAAGCAACTGTTGTCCAGGATTAATATTATATATATTTATGGGCCAAACAATCTTAGGCTCAAACAAATAACATGGGAGGAAATTTCAAATATCTTTCGTGCTTTCCTTGAAGAGTTGTTTTTTATTGGGGGGGATTTTAATGCTATTATGAGACCGAAAGACAAGCAGGGTGCAATTGGATGGGCTGAACAAAGTCAAAGAGATTTTTGCAGTTTCATTATGGACAATGGTTTAGTTAAACTAGAACTAAGGGGAGGAGATTTTACGTGGACTAATAGGAGATTGAATTTTAATAACATTCCTGAAAAGATAGACAGATTTCTAATTTATGGAGACTGGGACTCAAAAAATTGGATATGTAATGCATAGATCCTCCCATTCACTGGATCAGACCACTTCCCTATATGTATGATGATTCATGATGACTCTACTCCTGATAGATGTCCCTTTAAATTTGAAGCAATGTGACTCAGATCTGAAGGCTTTGATGAAATGATGAAAGACTGGTGGACTCATTCTCCTACAAGGGTTGGGTATAAGGCCTTCATATTTAGTAAAAAGTTACAATATATAAAGGAAAGGCTGAAAATTTGGAATAGAGAATGCTTTAAAAATATTTTTGCTGAAAAGAACAGGGTGGAAGGGGAACTAAAAATCCTAAATGAGAAAGTCGTTACCCAAGGAATGAAAAAAGAAGAATTCACAAAGGAGCAGAGTCTAGTGAAGGAATATTCTGAAATCTTAGCGAGGGAGGAAATATTCTGGAGACAAAAATCAAGGGAAATTTGACTAAAGGATGGAGACTGTAATACTAAAATTTTCCACAATTCAACAAAAATGAAAAGAGTTGTTAACCTAATCTTCTCAATCAAAGATCAAAATGGGTAGTTATTAGAATCGGGAAAGGAAATCAATGAGGAAGTTGTCAGATATTTTTCTAAAAAAATTTGCGAAGAAAGATAGCAGCCTAATAACTCTGAGGAAATACTGAAAACCATCCTGAATTGTATCAGTGAAGCACATAATTCTTTCTTAATGGCCCTACAACATTGGGATAGATTAAAGGTGCACTCTTTGGCATGAGAGGTAACAAATCGCTTGGCCCGGATGGATTTACTGCTTTGTTTTTCCAACACTTCTGGAACTTAGTGGGTGAGGAGATATGGGAGGTGGTGGAAGAAGCCCAATGTGGGGGATTTATCTTGAAATATTTCAATAATACTCTTATTTTCCTTATTCCTAAAAAGGAGGTAATCTCAGAATTTGATGACTTTCATTCTATTGTCTTATGCAACACAATCTATAAGATAGTATCCAAATTTATAGCCAATAGACTCAAACAAGTTCTAGATAGTGTTATCTTAGAGGAACAGAGTGGTTTTTCCCTAGATAGATCTATTTTTGAAGGAATCATAGTAGCACTTGAAGCTATACATTTAGTTAGGACAACAAAGAAAAAAAAAATGATGGTAAAGCTAGTTATATTAGGAAAGCTTATGATGAAGTTGACAAGGATTTTCTTTTAAAAGTTCTAGAGAAGTTTGTATTTGCCAAAGAATGGATCTCTTGGATTGGAAGTTGTTTATCCAGTGTTAGGCTCTCTATTCTAGTTAATGGGAGTCCACAGGGGTTCTTTGAAACCTACAAGGGAATTAGGTAGGGTGATCCTATATCACCATTTCTCTTTATTATGAAGGCGGAAGTGCTGGACATATTAATTAAAGCTAAGAGGAGGGTTGGATTGTGACATGGAATCGAGGTGGCAATCAGTGAACCTCCCTATCCCACCTTCAATTCGCTGATGACACATTCTTAGCAGGGGAAGCCTCAATTAGGGAAGCAAAACTCATGAAATCTACAATTGACAAATACAGTTTGGCCTCAGGACAACGAATCAACTAGCTAAAATTGGAGATTTATTTCTTCAACGCACCCCCCAATGCCAAAGAGATAGATGCAATGTTATGGGGATGAGAAAAGGCTCTTTACCTACAACACATCTTGGTATTCCACTATTTGGGGATCCCTGCAAAGCAGACCTGTGGGCGGATTTAATTTCTTCATGTTCAAAAAAATGGCGACATGGCGTGGTAAATGGTTTTCATCAACTGGTAGAATGATTATACTGAAAGTTGTTATCTCTGCCATGCCAATTTTTCCCATGATGTGTCTAAGAATCCCTTCTTTTGTCATCAATAAAATTGGACAATACATGAGGAATTTATTTTGGAGTGGGGTCAATAAGGATGATAAAATTCCCTTATTGGCCTGGGATAAGATTCACAAACCCAAAGGGGGGGATGGAATTAGTGATTGGTAGCTTATGACTACTGCTCTGGGTGCCAAACTTGGTTGGTCCATTTACAAACATCTGGAAAGAATGTGGGTGCAAATTCTTAAAGTAAAATATTTGGACTCATTTGAAAATAACAGGATCCTCACAACTAGAAACCCTCCTTGAGGATCGGCGATGTGGAATTTTATTGTCTCATGTAGACATTTAATTACAAAGCACATATCGTAGAAGATAGGTAAAGGCCAACAAGCAAAATTTTGGGAGGACTCTTGGAATGGATTCCAAGCACTAAAGAACTCGGCGGAGTTGCATGATCTGAGGATGGATTTTGTTAGAAATTGGGGGGACAAGGTTTCAGATTATGTAGAATATAAGGAAGGTATTTAAGGTTGGGAATGGGTGTGGAAAAATTTAGATAATGAATCTTTATCAGAACAATAGAAAACAACTATGAAAGGTGTCTTTGAAGGTAGAAACACAATTTTAAATAACGAGGAAGATCTTTTAATATGGTGTGGATCAAAGAGTGGAGAATATTCGGTCAAACTAGGCTATCAATATCTGGATACGGTGGATGAAGGAGAACAGTGGCCAACAAGACTGTGTTGGGGTAATGAATGCCTCCCCTAAGCTAGGGTTTTTTCTTGGTTGGCTTCTAAGGCAGAATTCTTATTGGAGAATGAAGAAATAGATTGGGGTTCATAGGACTGACAAAATGTATCTTATGTGGAGAGGCTGAAGAAAGTGTCGATCACCTTTTGGTTCAATGCAAAAGTGCAAAATAGTGTTGGGGGATGATTCAACAAAGACTGGAATGGCAGGGTCCCCTTCAAAATAATATCCGGGATATTTTCCTAAGCTTGCCTACTTTTCCTAGCAAATCAAGACTGGTTGGGATATGGGACATTTGCCCATCTATGGTTATTTGGGAGATCTGGAAGGAGCAGAATAGGAGGATCTTTTTGGATAAGAATGAAACCATGGAAAAATTGATTTATAGAATAAAACACTCAATTGAGGAATTGATGACTATCTCTGCAAGAAAGAAGGCCTTAAACCGTCATTTCATTAGAAATGACAGAAAGATTCAGAATAGATGGCCATGCATTAAGATTCGACAACTTGGGAATGTTGATTCCAAGTCCAAAACCTCAATGGCAGTACACAACATTAAATGAAAATAACCATATTTTGGTTGGATTAAAGTAAACTTTGACGGTGCATCAAGAGACAACTCGGGTGTGTCGAGGGCTAGGGAAATAGAAAGAGACTGGAACAGACACACATTGGCTTATTGTGTAGAAAGAGTGATGGAACTAACAATATGGTAGAAGTAAAAGTTTCTCTATTAGAAGTAAAAATGAGTTTAAAAATGGGTGTTAAAAAGCTTCATTTGGAGGGTTATTCATCAATTATTGTATCTGCAATTATAAAAAAAGAAGATTGGGGCATGACACTTCCAATCTCCAATAAACATAATAATAGACCTATAAAACAATTTGAAGATTATAAAATTTCTCATATTAAAAGAGGTGGGAATATGGAAGAAGACAAACTATCTAATTGGACCGTGAATTTTGATAAAGTAGGATATTCTCAATTTGAAAATATTTACAATTGGTCAATTGAGGATTTGGGTCTTAGGTTACCCTAATCACACCTGTCATGATTGGTAAACCATGATAACCAAACAGGATGATTACGAAGGCTCTATCAATTAATACAAAGAATTGAGGTGATGGGAAATATTAGGTTTTTCTGAATGGTGGTCCCGTCAATCGTCAGAATACAGGCCAGAGATCTGAATTTGGATTATGGCAGCGATCACCGGGGATGCCAACTTGTGTGACATGATAAATGGGATGACAAGGATGAATGCTTAACCTTTTATAATCATTGCAATACACATTTTTTTATTGCTACACTTGAAAGGAAGACATCGGGGGTATTAAATCAATATCTGTTGGTTGGAAAAAATGTATGGGGATGTAAGGATAGGACACTAGGATGTGTTATGGTATTTATGGTTAAAGCAAGCCTCACAATGTCATCTTTGATGTTAAGTGTTTATTTAAATGCCCAACTGAGATAGTGATTATCCATTGTAAAATCATTTTGTTTTTTATTTTCTTTGTCTGTAGATTACTAATGATATTGTTGCAAGATCTCCTCTGAGTCTCTATTTGTGTAGCAATCCTCAAAAATATGGAGGCTACTTTTACTTTGAAGCCAGGAGAACATAAGATGTAGAAAGGCTTCTCCGGGCCTGTCAAGGTGAAAAGATTAAGGAAACTACTACGATGGTCTAGCAAGGAGCTGGAGGAGGCTGTCTTCAAAATGCTGGGACCCAAAATCCAAGCGGCTATTCACAGAGGCAAACTAAATGTAGATATCACTTCTATGATTTTTACATGGGCACTGGAATTAAATGTGGAAAATGATGAAATCCGGGAAGTTATGCATTCTTTGTTTGAGAATGGTGTGCTTGGAGGGATGGAATCCTTCCTAGAATTCCAATTCGGGTAGAGGTTTTGACTACTCGGAGGGCATTGAAGATGAAGTTGTGGCCATGGAAGAAGGCTTACTCCCATTCATTCATTGACTACGGGGAGTTAATAAAGGATATTATATAATTGAACGTCTGATCGGGTGGGAGAGTATAAAACTTGCAATTAGAAACTAGACAGCTCCCAGGAATGCAGGTGGTGTGGCCCTGAACATGTGAATTCCCCAGAGAAGGCACTCAATTAGGGTCGTCAGAAGAATAAGAAGAAATTAATGGAGAGAGTTTTGGCCACGACAAAGTCATTTTGCAGTAAGGCTTTTCTTTTTAAAATCCTATTTTTGTTCTCCTATTTGCGCATATGGGCGATATGACAAACCCTCATGGAGAAGTCAATGTCTAATCTTATGTGCTTCCCATATGTAAAATGGTGGTGTGGGATGGAATAAATTCTGTAGTAATTCTGCCCAATGCTTCGATGACTCTCTTTTGATGGAGGAAGACATGGGATATGAACCTGTTTACACCGGTTGAAGGAAGTTTTTTTAGTAGAATATTAGTGCTTGACAAGTGTATATTCTAAGCACCTCTTTTTGTTTACAAAGGGTTTTTAGGGTTTTTATTATAGCACATAGTTAGACTCAGCCGAACGGCTTGGTAATATGGTGGAGAATTTATCCCACTAGATATTGTAAACAAAATATTATAGATCAGGAGGATAATATCTATTTCAGAATGATATGGGCATACTTGAAATGTATTTTTTTCTGCTTTCTAGTTTGAATAAAAAACTACTATTACCGAGAAAAAAAATTAGCCTTATAATTATCTCTTTTATATTTAGTAGGGTGTATAAATAAGTGGACAAACAAGTCACATTGATTATTGATTAAATTAGATTTGAGAAACACTTTTTAACCAACATTTAAATCCATATTAAAGAAAAAAATTTACTTTCCACTTTGCAAAATAATTGTAGTGTCGCCATCAAGACTTTAGGTATAGATCCATTCGTATAAAATTCTTCAAGAAAAGTTTTTCCGGTTGGCTATCAAAATATCTTTTAATTTCTGGCCGACAAATGATATGACGCTGACAATTCATAGTTACGAACAATTTGAGGGTACCAGTTACTAAAATAAATTTAGAACTTGCATTAAATATTACTGATTTTTGCATGAAAAACATGTAATTTTTCTTTTAGAAAATTAATTTTATACTTATTATGTGCAAGCTAAACTAATAGGAAAAAAGTAAAATGCTATTTTGTAATTATTTAAAATTTAAAATTAAATTAGACTATAGAACATTTGTCCCCAAAAAACTAATTCTTTGTTGTCATTGGCTAAACTGATTAAAACTAATTAGAAATATAATTAAATGGATACATTAGTATACTGTCATAAGCAAGAACTAATAATCTTCACATGCTTATGACAAATTCCTCCAATCTTTATTTCTACAACTGTTTATATTTTATTTCCTTCATTTCAAACTTATTTCTTTGGCACCAATAAATTTATATAAAATAAATTTTCATTCTAAAAAATATGATAAAATACCTATAATTTTATTCTTTGCAAGTACCCTTTCAATTCAATTGAGTAATCTCGCTTAGGAAAAATCTAACACAAATCTCTCACTATCAAAAATGGTTTCTCAGATTGTCATCTCGAAAACAATATTTGAGAAAACTTCTCAAATCAATCAAACAAATGATCAAATTTCCTTCTTCCAAGAATTCATTTATAACAACTCTTTTCAATTACATTCCTGTACAATTGATAATTAATTAACTTTCTAAAGTTTCTTAAATAATTATTTAATATTTATCATTATTTGATAAAAATATTAAATAATTAAATATTATATTTTTTTAAACTTTAGAAATTAATTTATTCTCAAAACCTTTTCAAATGAGGACATTATGTTGTCCTAGTAGATGCATGTTGTAATATTAGTTCTATTAATGTTAGTAGTAATTGACATGGATTAGGGTGACAAAGGAACTTGACTTTCAATTGAAAGTCTTTGCATCGCAAGTGGGTAATAATGAGATAAACATATAAGAGATTTGGGATGCTTGTGTTAGATAATGAATAATAATGGTGGTGAACTTAAATCTTGACCTATGGGACAAAATTTCTATGGTATAGGTTTACAATTTTGTGAGCTCGGTTAAGTGTTTTGTAGTTATTATTAAGCTTTAATAAGGGAAGAATCACATTAATGAAACCTTTATTATTAGGAAACTTGTGTGTAGGTGTCTATTGGGAAACCTTGTGAGGAGAACTATGTGAACTTTGACTTGTTTGGAAGTGGGAACGTACGTAGACTTGGGTGAAGGATACCCTTGTGACCTCAATTCTATAGTGGAGGGTCTAGGGGGAATCACACTGGGGATTGGATTTGTTCCTTACTTGATTACCCTTTCCTCTTTAGTAGGCTTCTGGTGAGGCCGAAATGGATAATAAATGACTTTGAAAGAGTTAAAAAAACCTATTAAGTTATATTTAATATATAATGTGCTTTGGATAGTAAGATAAAGGAAATGAATTGGGTTGACTACCTTATAGTTGGTATCTACTTAAGGTTACATGGTGAGTTGAGGCCATAATGCGTTGGTTCTATGTAATTGTTATGTGTTTGAGAAATCTCTTTCCAAATCTATAATACTTGAGTATATACTCCTAGATCATTCAAGTGTGATCTACTTGTTTTGAATCAAGAGCCTCTCTTCCAATTATAATGCTAAGCAAGTAGAGGCGCTAAATTTTACGGCAACAGATGGAGTTAAGAAACTACGAGGGCATAGGTAGAGGTTTGTATTCCTCTAGCATGTAGACAATTCTTCTCTATCTGAGGTGATCATTGAAGGATAAATCCTATGACTCGCTTAAGATAATCTTATCTGCTTGAGTTTGACTGTAGTTAAAGAACATATTATGTCAGTGGATTATTAGTCATACCACCTAGCTAGCAGATTGCTACCACCAGTTGCATGCAAGCAAGGGATACCCATGCTGATCTAGGGAATTGAACTGATTCTGCTAGGAGTATGTGGGTTTGGGGTGTTGGATGATATCATAACTGGGTACTACTGATGCTATTGGCATTCATGTTTTGTCACTGATGTCAACATATGTATTTGTGGAGAGAACAGACTGGGTATTACTATTGTAAGATGACTGACAGAAGTCTACAGATACTATACAGATGAATCAGAATGAGCGAAGATGATGTTATGAAGAAGGATGTGTGATAACCTTCTTTCTAAGTTTGCTTGGCTTAATATTGCATATTGGAGTTGTTACAGGTGTTTTAGTGAAGACTGGTTTCTAGACTGTGACAGTGATGCTTGACAGAGCGAGTCTCTGTGTTTTGGGGATATCTTGCAGGCGATGATGATTCAGGTTATGTGATCTTAAGGAATGAAAGAAGGCATATTGAGGAATGTTTGTTATTTCTCAAAAGTCATGTGATTGTTGGTGATGTCAGCCGTGGCATGTATTTTGGAGGAGATCTATTTGGGGCCGACTTCAGAGATGTAGCGTACATTTTGGATTGTGAGCGTGGATTGCAAATCTTGGATTATGTCTAATATATTGTAATTGATGTTTACTTGTTTTAGGTACCGTGTATATCTTAGCAAGGGGTTAAAAAATTATTTGTATATTGGGAAAGCTTAATTGGTCGACCTAATCAATTATTGTAATAGGGTATATATGAGAGATTTTTTTGTTTGAAAAGATAGAGGTATGAGAGGCATGATGAAGATGTAATTGAAGAACATAAGTGTGAAAGATGTGAAGCTTGATTGGCTACTGGATGTAGAACAAACTTTGTGATTATAGTACTTCATTGGAACTGATCAAGCAAAGACAGTTTCTATCAAATAGTTCACTGGATTGTATATTCCTTATATACACTTGTTCAAATTGTAAATCCTTGAGGGTGGCTTTAACCTGATGACATGTAACTGATTAAATGGTTGACTATATTAAGTTGAAGATGATGCAAGACATTAAATCAGTTAATGGTTTGTATTGTCACTGATGTCAACTTGATATCATTTGTATGGTCATGCCAAAGAATTCAGAGAATCAATAGAATAGAGGTTATGCTTTCAGCAATGCATAAAATTCAAGTATTTACCAAGTGACAGACTACACCGGTGGAGTGCACACCATCAGTAAATACAGAGACAAAGTCACAGTGATGCCCGACGAGAAAAATACAGTGTTTCCTGACGAAGCAGAATCACAGGATGCCCGACGAGCTAAAAATAGTGTTGCTCGACGAGCAAGATCCAATGATGCCCGACGAGCAGAGATCCTACAGCTAACTGAAGCTGCACCAATGGAACTTGCAGTTGTCACCGGCGACGAACTGCAGAATTGACCGACAGAACAAAGAGATCAGAAAATGACAAAATATCTAGCTAGCAGAGCTAAAGGATAGACTTAACTGGTTGTTTTATTTGTTTTATTCAAACCGCAGTTAAGTAATTGATTTGTACAAATGACAAGAAGATAACTACGAGATAAATCAGGAGTTAAAGCCGTAAATCAATTTGGCTGGATTGTTTTTCATGCCAAGAATCAAGAATCAAGAACCTAGAATTAAGGAATATCATGTCTACATACGAGACAAGCATAATTCATTTTTGCAAGCAATCAGATACACAGGGGAGTGAACTGATAGAAGATGCTGAAGAGAAACTAATGAAGGATGAACTTCATGCAGTCCTGATCAATCAAGCTAAGGGAGAGCTAAAGAATTCTACAGACACCGACACATAGTGAAGCACAACATCACAGAGTAGAAAGAGTTAAGTACAAAGGAATAGAATTGATACATTGATCAGAAAGGTAATATATGTAAATAGATCTAAATATCTGCAATTCAAAGTTGCATTAGAAATAGGTCATTGTGTTTTAGTTTAACCACTGAAGCATTAAGTCTCTTAACAGAGCAGGACTTAACAGTCTTTTTATAATTGAGGTATATCCTAACAGATTACCAAAAAGGTTGATTCATGATAGTAGCATCGGTCTTACCTAAAGCCTATTGACAGTCTAAGAAGGAGGCTGAGTCAAGGATGGTAGTAAGATTAGCATAAAGCCTATTGACAGTCATGAGAATGATTCAAGGATGGTAGCGTAGGTGCCAGATACTTAGTGACAATCTATGTATAAAAATCCTCTAACAAGGTCACACTTAACCATGTGTTTGTAACCTTTAACAGAGTTGGCTCCTAACAGGGCTCACTTCAAAAGAGTGAAAATTTGGGGTATCGATCCTAGTGGTTTTTCCCTTAACAAGGTTTCCACATTAAAATCCCTGTGTTATATGTGTATGGTTTATTACTTTATTGTTTTACATTCTACATATGCATTTATGGATTGATTGGTATACTCTGCCTATTTACTGAGTATTAATAAATACAGTTTATTGCTTATCAGTTATCAAGGAGAATAAGGACAGACAAGGTAAACTGATAGACAGTTATTTATTTCAAGTATTTCAAAGGAATGCATCTTGTTGGGACTTAGTAATTTGAGAAGTATTGATTGGTGGATTAAAGTTTAAATTGGATAAATCTTTGAGGCAACTGATTCACCCCCCCTCTTAGTTATTACTAACAATTGGTATCAGAGCTTGTGTGCTTAGAAGGAAGGTTTCAAGACCTAAGTAAAGATCACAAGATGAACAGACGAGATGTGCCCAAGTTGAACAAGGACAACTTTGCTTCATGGCAAAGCAGGATAAAGCTTCACTTATCAGGTATTGACAATGATATTACTCAATAATTAGATACTAAATATGTGTTGCCTACAGGACCATTGATAGTGGATCAATTAAGAGTAAAGCATGAACACAACTGCATGGTTATAGAGCTCTCAACCTCACTCTCTGATGCTAAATTTAAGGATGTCAAAGATTGCAAAAATGCAAAAACAATGTGGGAAAAGTTAAAGCTTGTACATGGAGGTGATGCAAATGTTCTAAGAGCCAAGACAGAAGGCCTTAGAGGAAATTTTTATGATCTCAAAATGAAAGAGGGTGAAAACATCACTTAGTATAGCACAAGAATTAAAGAAGTAGTCAATGCTATAAGAGGCGTTGGAGGTACACTTGAAGAGGAGACTGTGGTAAGTAAAATCCTAAGAACCCTATTGCCCGTATATGCTATTAGAGTCTCTGCTATTCAAGAAATGAGAGCAGTAGCAAATAATACAGTCACTCTTGATAGCCTAATTGGTAGACTGATTTCATTCGAAATGAATAATTTTGATAATAGTGTCTTACCAAGTTTAGAGTCTGCATTCAAGTCTTTTGTAAGAATAAGCAAATCTAGTCAGAGACACTCATCTAGAAGAGATAGTGAAAGCGAAAGTGAAGAAGAAGATCTAGATGAAATTGAAGCACTCATGACAAGAAGAATGCTAATAGGCAAAGGTAATTATAAAGTCAAGTTACCACTTGTATGTTTCAATTATAAAGAGATTGGACATTTTTCTGTAAGATGTCCTAACAAAAGAAAAGATGACAGAAGTGATAACAAATCTTTTGAGAAAAAATCTGACAGAGGTGATAACAAAGATTGTAACCACCTGAATTTGGTCTGTTCTAACTATAGACCCTATTTTCCCTAAGTGTGATCATGCCCTCAATTTATGTCCAAACGACCCTGTTACTGCTTGGCATAATTCTTTGAATCAATTTAATATCCTAGGTGATTTTTATCACTGATTTATATTAACTATTATGGCCATACAATTCAAATCAATTTCGACCAATCAAATCAAATCAAAATCAAACATGGCTATAGTATTTAATTATAAAAGGAATTAAATAAATCCCTAAATCAAATACCCACTTGCAATTAACCTATTCCCCTAGCCTATTTAATTTAATTAAAATGGCTATAGTCCTCTAATTATTAAAAAGCAATTTCATTGTTTAAATAATTAATTCCTATATTTTTAAATGAATTAAATAAGTTT
>MU228442.1:1412879-1428351 GCA_018584345.1 Thuja plicata
TGATAGAAGGAGCACATCCGGTTATGCATTTCATTTTGGAACCGGTGTTGTATCATGGGCTTCAAAGAAACAATCCATTGTGACACTTTCATCTGCTGAAGCAGAGTATGTAGCAGCAACAGGGGCAACATGTCAAGCGGTTTGGATGAGAAGGGTGATGAAAGAGTTGAAGCATGAACAATAAGAAGCAACAAATATTTATTGTGACAACAATTCAGCCATAACATTATCGAAGAATCCAGTCTTTCACAAGAGAAGCAAACACATAGATACTAGGTATCATTTTATTAGAGAGCTAATTAACAATGGCGAGATTCTTTTGGATTTTTGCAGGTCTGAAGATCAATGTGCAGATATATTCACGAAGGCATTAGGAAAAGAAAACTTCATCTTTCAAAGAGATCGTTTGGGCATCATTCATGGCAGAAGTTGTGATTAAGGGGGAGTGTTGGAATTAATCTCAACTTTCCCTGCTGTTCCGTATGTTTTTCTCACTGGCAGCGATGAAAGTATTCCCCACACGTGCGATCACTCTCTTCTCTAGCTCATCTCGGTCATTTTTTCAACGCTCCAGGACAACAATTAAAATGGTTTTAAATGCAAAATCTTCTCCTCCAAATTTGCTACGATGGTTGTGTAATCAGCATTAAACTTGCAATTAATTTTTGAATTTCTCTCTCTATTCTACACACCTTTCGATGCTTCTAGTAGTTAGTCTTGTGTGGGAAAATTGATGATAAGCTGCAGTGTATGTAGAAGGTAAAAAAAATAGGTTTTTTGTAAGTCTTGAGCAGCAGATAGAAATTTACAAAAAATAGGGGTCTTCGTTTGTTAAAAGAGCTACAGCTCTGTTTTATTCTCATCATTTTCTTGTCTCTGTATGAACAACAGTTCTCTGTTGGTTTTGAAATGGTTTATGCATAAACATAGAAAATCAATACAAAGTTTTTATTGTGCATCTCTCTGTTTGATCTCTGTCTATTGTTTTACTCTGCTATACCCTGCCTCTAGCCAACAAAAAGTAATGAAGTTTAAGGGAATTAAAAAATAGCATCTTTTCATACGAGTTCATAAACTAACATTGGAACCTAAACACCCAACTGGAACAAATGTCATCGACATTTTGTATATATTATTGAACCAACAATAATTTTTGATGATATTCCTAAAACTCCATCAAGACCTGCAATAGTACAAATAGGAACAGATGTGAAATGGTTGATAGAATGGTACAAATTGGGACTATGAAGCTTGATGCCATAATCTCTGCAATATTCCCTCTATGTGATAAGCATGAAAGCAATGAGAACTTAAAGCCATCATAGAAGAATTTTTTGGGCGACCATATATTTGTGGGTCCTTACCTAATGTAATACACATAAGGTGCTAAGTTTGAATGCCAAAAAGAGTCACAGAAGCTATTCTCTTTTTGAAATGAATGGGAATCAAGTTCCATCAGAACCAGTAACAAAAGTTGGAGAGGTTCTATTCAAAAGTCCATCTTCTCAAGACTCTGAATCACAAGAACGTAACCAAATTCTATTCTTCATGGGTGGATACAAAGAGCATGAATATCAATCTCGTAATAGAGATGTTTAATTATGGGTCTCTCAGACAATTTAAGTAGAAGCATAAAAGGGTAGACATTAGGGCTATGAAAAATTGGTGTTGTCAGATCTTGAGAGGGCTTTTGTACTCACACAGTCATGACCCTCCCATTATACACAAAGATTTAAATTATGACAAAATATTTATCAATAGAAACTAGGGTGAAGTTAAGATTGGAGACTTGGGTCTAGCTGCAGTCCTCTTCACAAATCTCCTTATGCTCACAACATTATAGGGACCCCTAAATTCATGGCTCCTGAGCTGTATGATGAAGAATATAATGAGTTGGTTGATATATATGCATTTGGGACGTGTCTGCTGGAAATGCTCACTTTTGATTATCCTTTTAGTGAATGTTCTAATCTGGTTCAACTCTACAAGAAAGTAACCTCAGGCAAGAAATTGGCGTGTCTGTACAAAGTGAAGGATCCTAAAATAAGACAATTTGTGGAGAAATGTTTGGCTGTTGTTTCCAAGAGGCTTCCTGCAAGGGAGATCTTAATGGATCCATTTATCTAGGAGCATGGTTTACAACATTCCTTTTCAAACATAGACATCCATTGAGATGACATGGATGAACTAGGGTCTTCTTGAGGAAGATACACATTAATGCGTCCCAAAATAGTGATAATGTGACACATAAGAATTTGCACATTGCACATCGTGCTGGGGAGAATGGGATTATCAAACACCATGAGACCATAAAACACAACAAAGTTGTACCCTCTCTGACATGCTTTAAAGAGGATGATTTGTCTCATGATATGGATTTTACCATCAAAGGAAAGAAGAGGTAGGACAACACTATTTTCTTGTGACTACGAATAGCAGACAAAGAAGGTCGTATTCACAATATCTATTTTCCATTTGATGTGCAAGGAGATACAACCACGAGTGTGGCTAGTAAAATAGTTATTGATCTTGACCTCGCCGATCAAGATGTTACAAAAATCACAAATATGATTGATGAAGAAATTTTGGCATTGGTATCCAATTGGAAGACAGGGGTAGCAATAGATGATTATCAACTATGCATGTTCTCTTTGAAGAAGTCACATTTCAGGTTGACAGAATTGATTTTTCTTCATATGCAATAGAAGAGATTCCCATAATATCTAATGAATCATCAGATTTTCTTCATCACTATTCCCATGACTGGACTACTGGTGAGGATCCAACTTCACTTGAATCTCTTGTCTCACATGGTTCAGTACCTCCCATCTCTGAGAATTCTCAGTCTTGTCAAGTTTCCTATATTAATTATAATATAGTGATGACAGATTCAAGTAGATCCATAGATCCTCAGAAAAGACAACACATGCAGAGGATTTGGACAAAGCTTGGAGGCATGGATTGTTTGAGGGGTGAACTCCTATAACTTAATGTAATTCTCCTATAAGTTCACTCAACAAGAAACAATCACTATCATCAATTGATCCTCTATCAGATGAAGTTATTGATTCAATCAACAAAGAGGTGAGAAATTTGGTAGAAGAACACGAGCAAGAATTAAAGGAATTGGCTAGTTTATTATAATAGTTCATTCATAAAGGACTAGATACGGGAAGAGGAAAACTTTCCATAAGTTACTTTGTGACAAGTTAAAGATTCGGTTATGGAAACTGTAACATCTACTAGGTGATTATATTAATATGAAATCAAAGCTTGTAAAAATGGCTTTTTCCTTCGAAACCCCCATTGCACTTTGATACAAGAGTGAAACTTGACCATGAGGAAAATGTATTTATTTTTAGTATTGTAAACATGGGAAATAAGCAAAGATATTTCCTTTTCATTCATGATCTTTTGTACAGGAAGAGTTGGAGTCTTTGTATTTCATTCTGATTGAAGGAATGGAATGACTCAAATCTTTATGTTTAGTTGTTCTTTTACAATTGCAATATTTCATTTACGAATCTACAATTACTTGTCAGCTGTCACTTTTTTCATTTGATTATGGATATGTGTGTTTCTTAGAACCTCTGATTTTTTATCTGCATATATGTATTGAGAGAATTTATGCTTATATTCTTAATTATAACTATTTATTGGTTCTGGGTTCATGAGGGTTGGCCAAACTTAGGTAAGGTTCCTCAACTAGAGAGACTATGGTTATTTATGTTGGGATAATGGAAAGGGTGTGTACTGAGAAGGGAGGGGTGAATCAGTACCCTATAAAAATTTCAAACAAATCTTTGTGTCTCAATGTTCTGTAATAACCGATTGAGTAGTATGCATATACCAAACATGTAATATCACTCTAAAATGTAAATGCATGTAAATGAACAATACACAGACATGAAATTAAGTACACGACACTAGTATTTTGGTATCACAGAAAACCCCTGTTAGAAGTTAAAAACTGCGGTGGGGATGAGACCCACAAAACTTCACTACTGAAATAATAAAGAAGCCTGTTAAAGCTTACAAAGATTTGATCACTTCTGATGATCCTACCCTATTAGGAGCAACAATAAGATCAATTAGATCTACCTCATTGGAAGATTTAGCAACACAAATATGTGTACACTCGGTTAAGAGATTTACAAAAGATGATTGAGTCTACTCTGTGAAGAGATTTAGGGGTTCTATTACAATTGTTAGAGAGTAACAAAAATCTGATCTGAAGATATAAAATCTCTATATTTCTGATATAGATCCATTATGTACATAAAGTATTTCACCTCAATGTGATTGATTATGCCTTTTGCTATGGTTTGCTCGGTAGCCTTGCCTCTATTCTAATAACCGAATGTCGCAATGTAATCTCTGTCTCAAAACCCTTGTCTAATCATTGATGTTTGTAGTATGGCACCTACTTGATCATTGCTTGATCAACATACTCATCCTCATTACAATGAATGACATCTATACATTTATATATCAAACCTTATGACCTAATTAGGTCTTAACAATTACATCCCTAACCTAAGATCAACGGTGTACATAATTTACCTTGATCATCTACACATAGGAAACATAAATAATTAATGTTATAAATCCATAATTAATGTCCTCCTCGATCATGTAAACCATTATCTAGGTCAGCTAAAAAGTTGTTACTTAGAATGATGTGCCATAACAAACTTTTAGGTGGCCTCTGTTCCACTCGATTAATGCTATCTCTCGGTGCTTGGTGTATACTGTGTATCTCGGTTATACTGTGTAGCTCAGTGTAGTCTGTATGTTTGGTTATCACTTCCACTTGGTTAATTGTGGGCATGATCAGTGCTCTCGGTTAACTCTATACTTCGGTGATTATACTGACTGTATTGATTGTGACTCTAATACCGATTGTCCAAAATGAATGCTTTGAATACTAATGACAACTTTGATGCATATTGGAGTAACATTCTCCCCCTTTGGCATTAGTATCAAAAAATTATTACTGTACTTAGACTATACATAGTGACTCTTCCTTAGTTCATGCTCGGTGTATGTATATGAACTTCGCCAGATTATAGTATCCCCTTTACTATACTCGTATACATAAGTTTCCCCCTTTTTTGAAAATAATGACAAAAGGAGTATAACTTATAGTTTGTCAAAAATATGAGGATGGGCATTCTTGAGTGTTTCTAGTAGCTTCTCCCAATCCTCCTTTAAATGCTCGAGGGTCAATTATTCTAAACTTATTTGAGCATGAATATCATATATGCTTTCAGTGACCGACAATTCTGGGGTGGCAATGAGGTTCTTTGCCAGTGTCACATGTTTCTACATCATGACCAAATACGGTAGTAACGTCGCCTAGATCTTGATTAATTTCTCTTGAATTGCCTCTTCTTCTTTCTTCAAATTGAGTCTCAACCGTTTATTTTTTAGTACCTTTGTGTAATGCATCTACAATGCATTTTCCCCGGTTGATAGACTGTTGACACTATCTATTTAGATCTTGATCGATCTTCTTTATCTTTTCACTAACCTTGGTAGTGAAGTTATCTAAGGTGCATGAATGTTGTAGAATCTTAATGGCTTTAGATATGACATTTTCTAAACCACTTACAAATTCAGACCAAGTTACCTTATTGACTGCCACTGCCTGGATGATCTTCTCTGTAACCTTGTATTGGATCTTCTTCTCTTCTCATTCTTCTAATCTCTTATCAGCATCAATATTCAGTTTGCTAAGGCCCTCGGTGAGAAGTGCAATTTGATTGAGTATGGGGGAAGACTCATCAATGTTTACATCAGGAACAACTTGCATAAGGATCTCCTTTGCAGCTTCTAATACTTGTGTATTCTTGAGTTCTTGTCGTAGCTTGTCCTGTGTTTCTTTCCTGGTGCATAATTTACCATATGTATTTAATGCTTCCGAGCAAAGTGTTCTTGGATCCCATTCTGGAATCTCTATAACTTCATCCAATGTAACTGTGGCTTTGATTCCTTTCTTCTTCTTTTTCTTCTTACCCTGAACACTTTTAGAAGGAGATAAAGTTATTTCTAATTAAGTCATTTGCTTGGATTCTGTCTTTGTTGGCTTGGTACTCGATGTGAGGACTTGATGAGATGCCTCGGTAACTGACCTTGTGTCTGTGGTAGAGGTGTCTACCATGTTGTCTGCTTTGTCGGTGTTACCTTCACTTTTACCTTCTACATCCTTGCTGTCTTTTGATTCATCTTGGGTTGTACCACCACTTTGCTCGGTCTCTTTACCTTGCTGATCAACCTCTGAAATATCATTTATTGTGACGTTTGGGTGACTCATATTAGTCAACATTTGAGGAATTCTATCTAGTATATTGTTAACATCTGCATCATTGACATCAATTGGTTTTGTACTCAGTCGATCTTCTTCAGTGTCGATTGTGTGTGCAGTATCTTGTGCTTCCTCGGTGTCCATTATGTCCTCAGGTGGATTTAGCAGTTTGTTCCATATCTAAGTGCTCTCAATATCCACTTCCTTAAAGTTTCCTTGCAAGATATTCAATGTCCTTTCCTTATTAGGAAATTCCTTGGCATATTGTTTTATTGCTTCATCTATTTCCTTCACTATCCATTTAGCTTTAATTATAGAAAGAGCTTCCTCTCTAGCTTGTTTCTCAGTGTTGAGTGTGTATGTCCATCTTAATGATATCTTATTATATAGTTTAGAGGGAATGGATGTAGAAAACTCAACCGGAACTTGTTTGAAATTGATCATCATACCTATTATAGCTTCTTCAAGTTTCACTTGGCTCTCAATAGATAGATCTTCATACGCTTATATCTTAGGATGTCCTAACTGCCTGGTTGATCTGTTTGCTTCTGCAATTTCATCAATTGCCTGTGTCAGTTTATTGTGAACAACTTTAAATTTATTAGGATTCTCATCGAAATCATCCTTATCATCCTTGTACCTTACATATCTCTTCCTCTGTTTCGGTGCAGGATTCTCGGTTGTGCCCTTTTGTTTCCTTGTCTGGTATGCAAACTTAGGTGAGTGTCTTGTGACCTTTGCAACACCTTTCTTCAAAGGTGGTGAATCCTTAGTCACTAATTGTGATCTGGTCTTGGGTGGAGACTAAGTCTTTATGCCTTTGCCCCTTTTGGCCTTAGGTGCCTTATCTCGTGGTTCATCTGATTCGGTGGCATCAGTATCAGGTTCTTCAGTATCCTTGACCGACTGAGGTCTACTCCTCGGTTTAATCTTCTGACTTATTCAAATATTTATCCTTGATATCTAATTTCCTCTTCAATGTTTTAACAATTTTATTCTTCTTTCTACCCAAATTTTCAACTTGTAGATTGATATGCGGGTCTTGGCTTCTTCATATGTGCCAAATTTCATGGAAAATTTATCAATAGGCTCATTCAGTAATTTATCAATCACTTCTGAAGAAACATCAATGTCTAACTCATAATCTAGTGGGGGTAACCATGCAGTCCTTGGTTGTACTACCTTAATCAAGGTAGTGTCGGTATCAACTACAAAATAGATTTCATCCTTATGTTTCTCTACCAATTGTTCAGGAATTTTGTATCTCTTTTCCATCCTAGCTTTAAACTTAGAAAAGCATTCATTCATGACTGGTACAAAGTTATCTCATAGACTTGTGACGAAGTCACCAATTTGCATTTTGATAGGTCGGTCTGACTTCTACTTGACTTTATTGACTGATGGAAAGAAATTCTGTAGGTAGAAAAATGTGCATAGTAGTAGAGAATCAAACTTATTATTTTGTAGGATATGCCTATAGCTCCACAAGGAACATTGTTCGGTCTGCTCGATTGAAAGAATTTATAACCGATGACATAAGCTCCAAATATTAGTTTTGGATCACTAATACAGTTTACCTTCAGACCTCGACCGTCCCATTTTTCTTTAGTCAGCTTCTCGATATCAACTCTTGATAAATGCCTTAGGGATTTTGACTTGTCGCATATTGGATACCCTGTCACGACATGAATAACGTCCTTTTTTATCCTCTTGGGTTCATCCAGCCATAGTTTTCCATCGTGAACATGACTCAGAATGATACAAATCCATTCAGTCTTAAATACATTCAGGAAATGTAGGGCATTTGTTAACCCTTTTACTTCCAAATGTTTGTGCTCGTCTTTCAACTTCTCATTGGTGCATAGCTTCTGATAAGTAGATATAATCTCAAAATCTCTTATTTCACCTATCTTGCAGTGAATGTAGGCACACACGTCTTGGACTAACAAAACCCTAGGCGGGATCAATGAAAACGTGCCTTTGTCGTCTAGTTGTGCTGCAACCTATGGGTGTATCTTGTAGTTGGGTTCAGTGCAGGTAGTGTTCTTCACCAAAACAACCTTTTTATCTTTATCAAGCTTTTCCTTCATGGTTCGAGATGAATATGCCATGATTTCTGATTTAGGGCTTCTGTAAAATATGCTTGAATAACTCGGTAAGTTCAGAATACTCAATAACTAACCTATGTATGCTTTGGAATGTACTTAAATTCTGTTGAATGCTCCAAAAATCTTTGTTGCAACTTTTCTCTCTTTTCTTTGTTCTCCTTTGTGATCACGTTGGGAATAAATGACTTCACGTCGATTGTATTTATAACAAATAACTTAGGGCGGTGCAATAAATGCTCTTCACCAACTACTCGGTGAACAAACATTTAGCTCGGTTAATACTGACAATACTACAGCTCGGTGAGTATACAATATACTCGGTTGTCTCTTCACATTTTCACTGGCTGACAGTTCTAACTTGGAACATATTAACTGACTCAACTAGATCATAGTACTAAAAAATGTAATACCATAGTGCATCTTCATTCATGCTAATTTGGCATTTGTGCATTGTTCACATAGGAACTGATGTAAGATATAGCATTGCAAAACATAGTTCCATACCTGAAGCATATTGCTCAGGTGGAGCCACCTAATCCATCGGATGAGGTGTCACCGACTGTTGTGCTTGGTTCTGCATTTTCACTTGATGCTCTTACCCACACTTGATTTCCGATCCTTACAATTTCTTCAATTGTATTACCATTTCCATAAGTATTAATTTGGTCTACACAATCTCTGCTAAGGTGAGCAACTTTGTGACAGTGAGAGCATGCCATTCTAGAGTTTGACCAATTCCTTGATTTAATTTGACATTGTCTTATACAATTTGCTGCAATGTGCCCATATTTACCACATAAGCATTGCCTTGTCTTCTTGGTTGATTTACCTTTCTTGTCCTTTAGGCTTCCAGATTTGCTTTGTGTTCTTCCTGCATGCTTGTGTTGTATGACCATGCCTGTTTCAATTTTGACAGTATTTATCCATGTATGGTTTCTTCTGTGTTTTGTTCAACTTGGCTCTACATTCATGTGTTTTGTGTCCATACTTATTACAGTTATAGAAACTACCATTGAATTTAAGAGGGTTTCTAGGAATACCTTTTGTTTTGCTTCTGTAAACATTTGATGTGTGGCCTGGTTTTCCACAGTGATAGCAAGAGGGTTTCTTAGGCTTCGGATTTGCGTAGACATCTCTTTGTTAAGCTTGATTTGATGATTCTCCTTGCTTGGTGTACCCTAATCTGGTATTGTTGTTCAATCTTCTTTGATAGTTCATAAATTCATCCATTCTCTTAGTACTATCTTCAGATCTCTTAATCACTTCATTGTGTTGTTGTAGAATCTCCAATTCATTTCTCAGCTTTTCATTCACTTCTTTTAGTTCACCAATATCTTCTATCTTTCTTGCTAGTTCAGTATCAATCGGTTGGCCTCATGACTCATAGCAACCACTTGATTGGTAACCTCAAAATAATGTTGTGTAAGACTCAATATCTCAGATTTTTTTTCTTGCAATTTTTTAGTCAATTATCTTCTGTCATTAACATCCATATCCTTTTCATGTTCAACTTTCTTAGCTTCGTTCAATACTTCAACCATTCTGACCATTTGTGTGTCTTGACCGATCTGTAGTGCTTTCACTTGATCAACAAGCCGTTGATTGTTCTTGGATAGCTTTGATAGGATTCCTTCAGATGCATCAGACACGCTACCAGATTCAGATCCAGATGTGTCAAATGGGTCATGAATCTCTTCTTCATGATAATCAGTCTCATGACAACAAAGTGCCATGTCCTTTCTCTTAATCAACAACTTCTTGAGTTTCTCTTTGGCTTCTTTGTATTGCTCGACATAGATTTGCAACTGTAACTTTTGGTTTTCAATATATTTTTCCAGAGTGTACCTTTCCATTGTAAGATCTTTGCTCTTCGGTGATTAAACCTTCAAAACAAGAGAACGAGCTATGATACCAATTTTTGGGATAATGGAAAGGGTGTGTACTGAGAGGGGAGGGGTGAATCAGTACCCTATAAAACTTTTAAACAAATATTTGTGTCTCAATGTTCTGTAATAACCATCTGAGTAGTATGCATATACCAAACATGTAATATCACTACTGAAATGTAAATGCATGTAAATAAACAATACACATACATGAAATTAAGTACACATGACACTAGTATTTTGGTATCGCAGAAAACCCTTGTTAGAAGGTAAAAACTGCGGTGGGGATGAGACCTACAAAACTTCACTACTGCAGTAATAAAGAAGCATGTTAAAGCTTACAAAGATTTGATCTCTTCTGATGATATTACCCTATTCGGAGTAACAATAAGACCGATTAGATCTACCTCGTTGGAGGATTTAGCAACACAACATATGTGTGCACTCGGCTAAGAGATTTACAAAAGATGGCTAATTCTAAGTCTGTTAAGAGATTTAGGGGTTCTATTACAATTGTTGGAGAGTAACAGAAATCTGATCTAAACATATACAATCTCAATATTTCTGATACAGATCCATTAAGTACATAAAGTATTTCACCTCAATGTGATTGATTATGCCTTCTACTCTATTTTGCTCAGTTACCTTGCCTCTATTATGATAACTGAATGTTGCAATGTAGTATCTGTCTCAAAACCCTTGTCTGATCTTTGATGTCTGTCGTATGGCGGCTACTTGGTCATTGCTTGATCAACATACTCATCCTCATTACAATGAATTAAATCTACACATTTATATATCAAACCTTATGACCTAATTAGGGCTTAACAATTAAATCCCTAACCTAAGATCAACGGTGTACATAATTTACCTTGATCATCCACACATAGGAGACATAAACAATTGATGATGTAAATCCGTAATTATTGTCCTCCTCGATCGTGTAAACCGTTAGCTAGGTCGGCTAAAAAGTTGTTACTTAGAATGATGTGCCATAACAAACTTTTAGATGGCCTCTATTCCACTCGGTTAATGTTGTCTCTCGGTGCTCGGTGTATACTGTGTATCTCGATTATACTGTTGCTTGGTTATACTGTGTAGCTTGGTGTATCATACTGCTTGGTGTAGTTTGTCTGTTTGGTTATCACTTGCACTCGGTTAACTATGGGCGTGATCAGTGCTCTCGGTTAACAATGTGTACTTCGGTGATTATACCGACTGTCTTGATTGTGACTCTAATACCGATTGTCCAAAATGAATGCTTTGAATACTAATGACAACTTTAATGCATACTAGAGTAACAATTTCTTCTATTTATGCTCAACAACCTTTGGATGATGGTCCTAAGAGTGCACTCAATGGTTAAGTGTTGGTTGATAAAATTCACATCTCAAATGATATTTAAAGAAAACTTGATAATAAAGACCACCCTCCTTTTATAATTGTATTAACTATACTTATATTTTTTTTATATTTTGATAAAGTTGACTCTTGAATTATTTTATTTTGAACTAATTTATTCCTATCTAATTTTTAATTTTATATTATTTAATTTAATTAAAAAAATTTAAAAATCATAATAAAAATTGTCATCATACACTAAACATATATAAAACTAAATATTAAAAGATCAATACATGTATGTACCTATATGAGGCACCTTTCCTCTCTACAATTGTGTAATCCAAAATTAAAATTCCCACTACCTTTACCAAATGAGTATTAAGAAATGAACTCCCCAACTCTTGGGGATTTTCCAGCCGAGAACGAACTTTGTGATTCCTGTTAGATATTAATATTTATTGCCCTGTGATAAATTCAAGTGTTTAATTTCTAAGATTTCCCGCCAATAGATTTCTATACGTTTCACTTGGAAGGAAATCCCGCCATCAGATACTGGTCTATGTTTAAGAATATCTTCTGTAAACTCACAGATAATCTCATTGCTCTTTTGTTCTAAATCACGAGTCACAATCATGCCTACCCAGGATGCATTCTACATACTTCCGGACTCTCTTCTTTCTTTCATACTAACAAAAATCCCAATAAAAGATGCCCTCAAATCTTCCATTCTTTCCAAGAGATGGAGATTTCTCTACACTCAGATGCCTGAACTCACTTTCTCTCCGGATCGTGTTTTGGGGCCTAATTTCACTTCTCTCAATTCACTCGTCATGTCAAGCCTTGAGAATTTTATTTCCAACATCTTGCTTCTGCACTCTGGCAATCTGGAGGCCTTTCACCTCCACAACACTGAGTTCAATCATAACCAGTGGCAGCGCTTCTCTCGTCAAAACGTGGGTAAATGGGTAAGATATGCATCTCGGTGTAATATCAAACACCTCACTCTGTTTGATCACAATGCAAGTTTTGCAGCAGAGCTCGACGGTGCTTTAGAAGAAATCCCGCCCCCTGCCCTATTTTCATGTTCAAGTCTGGTAACCCTGTATCTGGGCAGCTACATTCTCACTAATTTCCCCATCAATTTTGTTGGATTCCACCAACTCACATCTTGTGGCCTCTATGATGTTCAATTTACAGATGAATCTTTGGTCTCCTTGATTTCGCTCTGCCCTCTTCTACAAACCCTTGATATAATAAGACCTGTTGGGCTAACTAATGTCGTAATATTTTCATCCACTATTGAACATTTGAGTATGGAAAGCGTAAATTCTCTATCTGTTAACTGCCCCAAACTCAAAATGTTCGATGGGTACATGATTGAGGATTTGAGAATAAATGATGCAAGGTTCTATGAACTTTCTTATGCCATCTTTGAGCTTAAAATGCACTGTGCAAGTACTCCGACAAAATTGTTCATGGATTTGGGACAAGGAAGCTCACCAGGAGTTATCTCAGCAAGTAGGTTTCTTCAAATAGTAGACAATTTCCAGTCCTTGAAGGAACTTAGTATCCACATGGTTGAATCCTTTGAAAGGGAAGCAGAGATGAATGTTACTCTATTGCACCTTCTTCATAGGTTTCCAAATCTTCGGTCGCTGTATATGTTTGGCTGCTTCATTCAGGTATTCATGCAAGCATCCAAATCTCAAGCTCAATTGTTTAAGTTGGGGTTTTAGGATCTTCATTTTGAATGTATATAAATAAAAGATAAAAGGCTTCTTTTTAAGAAATTCACTAGAAAGAAAGCTTGGTAAAGTTACCATTGGTATAGGATCTTCATTGAGAAAGAAAGCTTGGTAAAGTTACTTATTCATGGCACTGCAATGCAGGAGCTGGCAATAGATCCTATACCTGACTGCCTTGCATCTCCACATTTCAACCTCAAGGAAATGAAGCTAGAGGTACTCGAGTTTGACTACAAGGAAATTGCAGTAATAAGCTGCTTGCTCCAGAGCACGCCCTCTCTTGAAACAAAGGAAATTCATTTGCCTGACGAATATGATGAAGGTCAATGCATGTACTTCTTTAAAATTATTTTGAAACTAAGGAGAGCATCCTCACTAGCAAGGATAGTTGTAATGCATGGTTTGCGTGAAATGTAGGCTGAAAAAACTATGATCTTTGACCTTCATACCGTGTCTTTGTAATTGTAACAACTTGTTTATGGTATTTGATTTGGCGCTCTTTATTCCCAAAAGTTATTTATGCTGTTGAAGCTCCATTTTCTATTACTGGCAATATAGTCTGGTGATTTTTTAAAAGCATCTGGAATAATTGGGGAGAATGTTTAGAAAGAATGACCCCTTCTTGGCATGAAGAAGAATGGTAGATGCTAATATCTCCTGACTTTGTTGGAGCTCTAAAAATTTATCCACATGACTAATACGATGGAAATTCGTATACCTGACGAATATGATGGTGGTTAATGTTTGTACTTCATTAAGGATATTTTGAAACTGAGGAGAGCATCCTTACTAGCAATGATAGTTGTAATGCATGGTTTGCATGAAATATAGGCTGAAAAAACTATGATCTTTGACCTTCATACTGTGTCTTTCATAATTGTTATGACTTGTTTATGGTATTTGATTTGGCGCTCTTTTTTTCACAAAAGTTATTTATGTTGTTGAAGCTCCATTTGCTATTACGGGCAATATAGTCTGGTGATTTCTTTTAAACCATACAGAATGATAAGGGGGACTGCATAGAAAGAATGGCTCCTTGGAATGAAGAAGAATGATAAATGCTAATATCTCCCGACTTCATTGGAGCTCTAAAATATTCCCACTCTTGTGTCAGTTTCCCATCTTGTTAATTGTGCTAAATTTTGATGTGTAGCAGCTTCTTGCGGTTTTTTTTTGGTTTTTTTTTTCATAAGAGTGTTTTTAATTTCACAGATGATCTGGGAGTACTAGAAGGTTAGAGATATTGGAGTAGGCGGTGCCATGTGGTAGTGTTGTTTTCCTTGGGCTGTTCTAAGGCTTGTAGTGCTGGGTGTCATTTTTGTATCTGTTTTTAAATCCTTGATAAAAGAAACAGAATGACTGTTAATTTAGCTGAAGGCATGCTAATATTCTTTGGATGAAACTTGTTTTTTTGTTCATAACATTTATTTATCTCTTTCTACGCATAGGAATTCGTTCCAAGCTGGTTATGAGCCTTATAGGTAAATTTGTATGCAAAATGGGAAACATAGACAAGGCATATGAGTATCGGTAAAATTCATTCAAAATGGGTTTGCTGAAACTTGAAAGGATCTTAGAAAGTTTAAATTAAATCCAAAATAAAGTATTTTAAATTAAAAGAATGTAAGGTCCAAATACTGACTGCAGAGTGATTATAAAGTTCCTAACAGAGTGAAGTCAAATAGGATACAGTTAAAAGAAACATGAATCGGCTTGTGTATGGAATTAGTTTGGCTGAGAACAATTTGATGGTAGAATTTCCTTGCTCTACTTAAAGAGAATATAGTTGTCAAAATAATTGATATTTGCAAATTAGAATGCTCATGAATAACCAACATAATTTTCTCGTGGCCACTGAAATTTTGAGCTGTTGTTTAATAATGGTTGAAAAGTCAGATGTGGTAATGATCACAATGAGTTAGGCATAAAGGAAATTTAGGCCCCGTTTGTTTGGAGAATTGGAATTTGACTCAAAACCTTATTATCACAAAATCAGGTTTTGAAATCCTGGTTTTGCATCTTGGGGAATTGGAATTTGACTCAAAACCTTATTATATCAAAACCAGGATATGATTTCTAATT
>MU228442.1:1428401-1448867 GCA_018584345.1 Thuja plicata
AACCTGGTTTTACTTGACAAATCCAGAATTGCAATTTAGAGAAACAAACAGCAGATTTGCAAAAACGAGAAGTGTCACTCCCAAAACCGGGAAGTGTCACTTCCAATTCCTGCAAACAAACGGGGCTTAGTATATAAAACATAAGCTCTGTATCACATACAGTAAACTGCATTGTGAGATTGAACAATTGTTTCCATAAATAAATAAAAAGGAATCTTACCTTTGGGCCAATTGGCACTCCAGCACATGCATTTGTCAGGTTTATGCAGCATATAATCTGTGAATAATTCTATGCAAATGCAATAGACAAAACACGTCATTGGGAAATTTCAAAATATACAAAGTTTAGAAAATATTACATGCAAAACCTGCATTCCAGTCCATCTGATAGCCTTTTATATTTTGCTTGGGTTGTTTTCGATGGTACATATAGTACATTGTATAGTATGTTGGTTTCTCTCTAAATTTAATGGTGTTAATGAGAAGCTGTAGGACTTTCATAACAGACTGGAGGTGGAAATAGGGGTGAACTTTCAAAGAAAAAGGGAGGATAACTCCAAATTTTATCTATCCTAGAGAAAGTGGCAATGGATATCAAGGTTCTTTAAAATGATTATGAATTCATGATAACCAAATTGGAGGGTACTATCAACAATGTGAATAGTAGGCTAGAAACGGTTGTAAATATTAGTCATTATCCAATGATTGACAGTGCTAAAGGACTTAAAAGTCCTCAATGATACAGTGAAGAATTTGAAGATGTTGACACCGATCAAACGAGGATCTACCAGTGGAGGAAACAATATGCATATGGGAAAGGGTTTGAAGAACAATGTTGATACCCAAGATGCGGTTCAAGAAGGGAGTAATGTCTCTTCTCCGAAACAAGGCCCCCCCTCCACAAGAACTAGAAGTCACTCTAAGCAAGGGGTGGAGCAGTCTAAGATCATTAAGGCAGGTCATTGACCTCCATAGCCAGCTAATTAACAAAGACTTCAAGGCGGCCCTTATTATGAATGAACTCTGGTAGCTTCATCTTTTCTTTCCTTTTTTCTGTGTTTCTACGGTTTGCTTGCTGATGGTAAGCTGTTGGGTTGCTGTTGGTTTACTGATGTTTTCTTTTTTAGCAATGTTTTGTTGTAAAGGATTTCAGGATCCCTTCAAAACCTTCTTTATCTTTAATCAAAAACTTCTTGTATAACTCCAATACCCCGAGAGCAAAAATATTTGATATAAAACTTGTTTGTGTTTCTCTGCAGAACTATAGTGGGGTTCTTCCAATCAGCCCTTGTAACTGTCTTTGTTTCTCAGGCCTACCTATTTAGTGGCAAAAGGAGGCTGCCCGTTCTCTATTTCTTAGGCGAGTTGACTCCTTGTCCTTTTTTTTTATAGTCTAGGGTATCCCCGTGACTCAACCCAATGACATAGGTTTTGTTGAAAATATAATGTTTGGTGGTCTGGTTGTCATTGATGTCAAACACTATGGTCCGAAGGTGCTTGCTCTAACACTATAGTCTGGAGGATTTTTGCTGTCGAAAAGTTCAGATATAACTGGTGGCCTGGATGTGTTTAGAAGAAGGTTGTGTGTTGGATATGATAGTGCTACAGAACAGTGGAAGACAAGTATGTATTCTGGAGATCATGTGAGAATGATGGTTGTCAGTGCTTTAGTGTTATATTCTTAGGTTTAGAAGTCAGTGGTTCAATTACAGAGATATACAGTTGAACTTGACAGTTGTTTAGTTGTGTTTTCCAGAAGATTTTCACTCTGGAAATTAAGGTTGAAGATGTATGTAGATGTGATTTGTATTGTTTTCAAATATTGGTCTTGGTTGTGGTTTTTCCTGGTGACCCGAAAACACTGTTACCAAGTGATGTAGTTATGATCACTTTGTGTTCTGGTCTGGAAATCTGTTGTGATGGCTTTTGACGTGGATTTTGGATCTCACTGTAGCGTGTGGAGGTTCGGAGATAGCTAGCAAGTGATGTGGTTGTTTGGACAATGTGATGCTACATGTTTGGGTTAACTATGGAAGTTGTTTCGGTAATTATGGATTTGGTATTGGGCTATGTGTAACGTGTTCAATATCCCTCTCTCTCCTGGAGTGGATCATGCTTCATGTTTTGGTTCGGATATTGTATTTATGTTTATCTCTGATCCGGATGGGTTCATGTTAAGTGTGACCTATGTTTTGGACCAGATGCTCTTGGCATGGGATCTTATTGTAATTTGATTTTGGCATGCCTGACTTGTAATTTGCTTTTGGCATGGCTGACCTTGTAATTACAATGAACTATCTTGTATATAAGTACAGTGTGTGCTTTGGCAAAATGTAAGAGTGTTGTGAGTGAAAAAGTGAAGATCTATGAGCAGAGTTTCGGAAGAGCAAAGTTCAGTTTATGAGACTGCTATTTTTTTACTGTGGTAGAGAAGTAAAGGCAGAGACAATGTGTTGCTGAGGTTGACAGAGTTGTGCAGAACAATTGCATTATCAGGAGAATTTCTTTTTATCAATTGTGGAGGGTTGGATGTACCTTGTCCCTAGGACAGTGAGTCTTGGGTGCACAAGTACTTTTCTATATCTTGCTACTTTGGCAGTGAACCTCTGTTTGCAAGTCCAGAGCAATGAGCTCCTATCTATATTTAGTGTTGTATTGGCAGTGAGCCTCTGTTTGCAAAACTAGAGTAGTGAGCTCCTAGTATCTTTGTAATCAGATCATATATTCAATGATTTATCTCGGTGGGCAAGTGCTCACCATGGTTTTTCCCAGTTTGGGTTTTCCATGTATAAAAATATTGGTGTTGATGTGTTGTTGTTTTAGTTCATTAGTTACTTAATGTGTTATGTGGTGAATATTCAAGATAGTTGATTACTTAAGCAAGATTTTGGTTTATGCTGATTCACGTCCCCCTCTCAGCATCCAGTTGTGTTATGTGGTGAATATTCAAGATAGTTGATTACTTAAGTGAGATTCTGGTTTATGCTGATTCACCTCCCCCTCTCAGCATCCAGTTTGTTTTCAACAAGTTTCCCATTATGGGGAAAGCTGAGGCGAGACTAATCCCCAGAGATGTACTAAGCCACTCCTAAGCCAGATCCATCAGTTGATTCTAGGCCATAAAGTCGAATTTGAGACCAATGGGGAGTAAACCCACCGTCCAAGCCAACTCTACTACTCGTCCGGGCTAAGTTGACTCCTTGTCCTTGCTCAAATGTAAATTGATCCAATTGTTGTGCTCTATTGATTGTGTTTAGCAATCAGAATCTTAAAGATGGTAGAGCCAAAATTAATAAAATGAGATCAAGCCATTGTTGGAGATAAAGAACAATATAGAAAATATATTATTGAATTTATAACATAATCATATATTGTTGTACATTGACTATTACAAAGTCATTATGTATTTACCTATCACAGAAGTAACTTCCCACCCAACTAACCTAATAACTAATTTATTATATAAAAATATTAATTTTGTAACAAGCATCTTAATTGTTGATGGTGTTGAGTGGCAATATTGTTTTCCTTGTACTGTTGTAAGGCTCGTAGTGTTGGTATCAAATCTAATTTTCATTGATTTTTCCCTTCTTCTGATTGGTGGCTCTACTTTTTCCCGTGGCTTTTTATTTTCTTATTCAAAAATAAAGGAAATTTTGTTTAGAATCAGTCTCAACATATGGGATGCATTGTTTTACATCTCCCAATGCTTACCTTCTGCAATGATGTCGAAGGTGGCAATTTTAAAACAATTGACGTGTTTGGTTTGTGCTTCCACATTTGCATACATGCATGCTAGGGTCAGTGACATAAATTTTAGAGCATTACGTTTTGAGTTTTCTTTGGTGTGTTGTGTTCTGAATTTTCGTCTGGGCTCTTCCTCTATTTCTTTTGAATTTGTTTGACATTTTCCTGTCTATATCTTTGGATGGGACTATTTATATTAGTTATTTATTTTAGTGCAAATTTGTTTATGTTTTCACTTCCCTGTCTATCCATAAGACGTAGAAAGGAGTAAGCAGGAAAAGTATTTTACACTCCCTCGTTCTTTTTGCTCTATGCATGTTTCTAGCTTCAATTTTTTTGTCTAAGCTTTTTTCCTCATTTGGATTTGTTTATGTTTTCACTTCCTTGTCTATCCATAAGACGTCGAAAGGAGTAAGCAGGAAAAGTATTTTACACTCCCTCGTTCTTTTTGGTCTATGCATTTTCCTAGCTTCAAATTTTTTGTCTAAACTTTTTTCCTCATTTGGATTTTTATGTGTGTTTGCGTTGTGGACAAGGATAATGAGTAGAAGAACAGAGCGTGGAGGAGAGGGCACTTGGTAAGTATTTTAACCCAATTTTTTCATTGATCGTCGTTTTTTTTTTACAAATCTATTTAATTGCGCTAATTGCTTATTATTATGACTTCAATTTGTTTTAATGAGTTACAGGTAATGGAAATTTGATTTTTCATTGTTATCTATATAAGTGTTATAGATAGTAGCTGTTGGGTTTTGTTTCAGTATAATAAAGTTCTTTGTTTTTGGTTTAGAGTAGTTAGAAATGTATTTGTTCTACTTTGGAATGAAATCATATCACCTTAAATTAAAGTGCCTTCGATTCATATTTCAGTTTGCTTGGGAACAACAATGCAGTTAACTGAATAATACATCTCAAGGCCCATGCAAATTACACATGAAACTGAAGATTTGCAACAGGGTTTTCTCCAGTGAAAAATCTAAACCTATTTTAAGATCAAAGCAGACATTTAGATTAAGTTTGTAACAATATATACAATGTTAATTAATTTATTACCCTTAAACTGATGCAGGATGTTCTCTATTTCCCTCAAAGAATTAGTTAGATAAAATGTTTGCTTCTCCTTAAAGTGTTGCTCCCATTATTATATTCTCGACTTTAAGCTCGTGTTTATAAACTTACTCTGCATTGTAGAGGATTAATGGGTTACTTGTAAATTAGAAACAAGTCCAATTGACTCATATTTTTTTATCTTGTTAAATACAGTTTGTGTTTCAATTATCTATTTGTTTCATGCTACATCCTTCGTCTCTGCAAGGTAGTGTTGATGTGAGTTTTGTTCCACTACAACATGCAGAATCAAATATCCAATGTTTCGAGATGAAACATCAACTACTCAATCCTCTCTTGATATAAGGTCATCTCTCATGCTAAGCTTTCAAAGTAAGATCATGAAATGACTTCAAGGTTCCTTCTACTGTGGAAACTCAGTGAAATAATGTGATTTGCTGGTAATCAATTAGGGGGACTTACGCTATTCATTCGATGGATATCAACTCTTGCACTTATAAAGATTTGGCTATAGAATGTGCAATGAAAATATAGTTTTGCTCTTTCCACTTTTCAACTTCAACTTAAACTCAAGCTTAACTCCTACTCCTACTTCTAACTAGGAATGCAAGGAATTATGGATGACTTGGACTCTACCAAGTGAAATATTACCAGCAACCTCAACTTCACCTAGTGCAAGCTTCTAAGGATCTCAAATGAGTTTCATATCAACACCTTCTCCTTAATCCAACATGGAAGTACAAACTAAGGATCCAATGCCAATTGAACTTGAGTGCAATGACTAGCTTTCCACACAAGGCTTCCTCACAATCAGCAAGGTGGCTAGTGGCCTAGTATACTTGAGTTAACAAGCAAACATCCACAATTGCTTTCATCCAACTAAGCTACTTCTAACAACATGAAATGAAATCTACTCCAAGTGAAAGATTGAAGAAACCATGCAACACTTCAAAGCAATATTAAGTAATTCACCATGATGAACCCACAATGAATTATTCATTACTTCCATAGCATAACCTACTCTAATCTAACTTCTCTCCTACTCTAATCTAATGCTTTTTTCTAATATCTTTCTCTAACTCCTACAAATGAGAAGGCCTCAACTTTTTATAGATGTCCAATTACAACGAAGGGCCAAGATTCATTTGAAATCAAGGGCCAAGATTAAATCCTAGAAACCCTAATTAGGGTTGCCAAATTTTCAACCATTTACAAGAGGGCACCAAATCATGGGCCAATAAGAAAATTACAAAGATTTCTCAATCAATGAGAAAATAGGACACTTGGTGTGTTGTGATTGCTTGTGCTTGAAATCTAGAATTTTCTGATTGGAGAAGACACCCAATTGCCACCTCATCATCCTTATCATGTAGCTCTGATTGTGAAGAGAAAATATCTCTTGATACTCAACATTTCTAACTTTGATTAACTCTTCCAAAACTATCAACTCCTTGAAGATGAATGGGATGACATGCTCCCAAATTCCTTCATCCTCTCAACTCTTCTATCTTTGTCCTCTTGGAAATGTTCTCATTGCCATGATTTGGATTGGCCTCCTTGAACTTGCACCCGATTTGATTTGAACTTGATTGTATTTGGGAATTCTTTCAAGCGATTGGACTCGTCCCTTTGATCTCGATCTTGAATCCCAACTTGATCTCACTTCAAATAGCCTTGATGTCTTATCCTTCGGTAACCTGGTGTGAACTTCCTCCCCACTTGAGATCTTTGAACTTGGAGCTTGGATCACTCCTTTGTTTACCTCCTTGAATTCTGATGTCTTAACTTGAATATCCATCTCATTTGGATTCCTCGAGCATGAGCTTGAAGTCTCTACTTGTTGGTGTGATGATGGAGGACATGCATTCCATCCTTGGTTTGATCTTCTAAGTTGTTCCAAGATTTTCTCTCCAAGGAAAATAGCTTCCCATGATTTCATTGCCAAGAGTTCCAAGATTTGCTATCCAAGGAAAATAGTTTCTTTCTCCTTCACCCCTACCTTTCGCTTTGGTTGTCTTTCCTTCCCCTTGTGGAGTCTTTGAACTTGAAGTTTGGAACATCCCCCCTTGGAGTTTCAAAAATCTCCCTTACTTGCAAAACATCGAGGAAACATGCCTTAGTTACCTTTTTTCAAGATGCCAAAAAACTTTGAGAGATAAGAAACTAGGAAATAAAATCCCTTAGATGAAGCTAATGAAGTTGGATCAAAATGTTAAACATTACTTCATTTCAGGATTTCCATGCATTTTCCAATTGAAACGACCAAATGATCAAGCTTTGAACCACAATAAAAAAACAAAATCTCAAATTTAGAAACTTAAAGTTTGATTGCATTGAATTAGATTTCTTCATAACATGAATTAAGATTTTGATCCATTGAGGTGAAAGAGGAGGGAGGAGGAAAGAATCTCGAAAAGATCCCCCACACACACATACAACCCTTCACCAAAGAACAAAATTTGAAGGCAATCAGACCCCAACCTCTTAGAAAATATGAGATAACAACCACCAACAAGCTCCCTCCTTGTATAAATGATATTCAAATATGCTCCTCACCTTGAAGAAGTTGGGAAAATGAAATGGAAAGAAGAAGATCTTCCACAAAAGTTTGCTTCCAAAAAATGAATTTCAAACTTCCCAAGTTTAGTATGTTCTTCTAGAGAGAAATCACATGTTGATTTGAGTGTAAAATGAATGGAAATTGCTCTCCTTATATACCTTTTAGCTCAACTCCCCCAAGGAGGCTGACTTTACACTTTTTTAACACAAAAAATAAATCATGAAACTCCTCTTTAAGGCGGACTTTGCATTTAACTCCTTGTTGTTTCATTGGGACGACTTCCATTTTGTTTAATTGTTGATTTTTCAAGGGGGTATGACTTGCACTTTGAGGGGGAATAAAGATGAGGGCGTAATTGTCCCATCTATGGGACAATTCCGCCCAAGGAAGTCATGAAACACTCTTTCTCCTTGGACCGAAATCCACACACTTAACATCTCAAACTTCCTTGCCAAGCCGAAGTCTCCATCAAAAGCCATAAAAGGTGGGAGCGGAATTCCATGTCCTATAAGACAACCCTTGTCCTATGACTGGGCAGAATCCACCCATTCATTGGACAATCTCCATTGTTATGAAACCCATACTCCTAACTTCCAAAGATCATCACTTGCTTAATACACCACGTGCCCACTTCCTCAATGCTTCACATAAACAACCAAGGTGTGAGGGAGGCTTGGGAAAGAGGAAAAGGAATAGACAAATGCCATGGTATAATTGTTTTATCCATGGGACAATTATTCCCAAGGAAGACATCACTTAACTAGCCCTCCCAAGGTCGGATTCATCTAGAACTCTTGCCAAACATCACCATTCCACCTAAGGAACCGAGATCAAGTCACCAAGGAGGGGCAAGAATTTGAAGGCCATAGGATGATCCCTGTCCTATAGGAGGGCGGAATCCACCTTGGCATGGGATAGAGTAGATTTTATACTTAGCCAAAGAGAATTTATATACAAATATAACATTGTAGGAGGGTGGAATCCGCCTTGACATGGGACAAAGTAGATTTTAATACTTAGCCAAAGAGAATTTATACAAATATAACATTTAAGTATAAGAAATTAAATAAATCATATAAATCAGAGTTATAAGAAATTAAATAAATCATACTTATACTTTAAGTTATATTTGTATAAATACCTTTCAGGATGTTTGAGATAGGTTTCAGCTTCATAGGAGTTAAGGTGCAGATTCTAAATTTTGGGGGTTTTTAAAATATTTCAGGACTTGGCCAAATTTCAAGATTCAACGTGCCTTCAACAAAGCTATCTCCCACAATCTATCACGACTTTCTAAAATCAAATTGAAGCTAGAACAAGGATTTTCTAAAGGTTTGAACTTGTTTCATCATGAATCCTTTGGTTTCAATTCCATATTCCTGAAATATTCATCACAACTCTCACCCATGTTCCAAATAGACTTGACTTCCTAGCAAGCCAAAATTGCCAAAACTAACTCTCGAATTTCACTTTCCGAACCAAAGGGCTTGAAAATTGCCACTGAAAGAGACAACCTAAGACCACTATTCCTACTGCTTGCAAAAGAGGGGGGTCACCATTTGCAATGGGGCGATGGTGTGAAAACCTCACAACATCTAGCATCAACCCAAAGAAATGTTTCTGAACATTTCAAGGATTAAACTCGTTTGGAACCAACAATCTTTGATCAATTCCACTTTCACCTATCCAACAACTAGGAAATGCACTCAAAATGGAAGAAACCATGAATTGATCTTGGAGCCTCCATCCTTGATTACCCACATGTGTCCAAGTGATTCATTCCCTGCTCGACAAGAACTTGGAAATCTTCTTAGATCCATTAAAACTTAGCTATTTTAATATCCTTACCCCAAAAGCATCTGGGATAGAGGCTCGCTGCCAGTCAGGCATCCATTTCCCCGACGAGGTTATCGTTGTGGCCCACCACAAGCATGGTTCTACCTTTAGTGTTTTATTTTATAGCACTAGTAGAGATGCTTGCACACCCTAAGCCAAATATGTTTTTCTTTTCTCATTTTCATATTGATTTTTTCTCTGATATTCCTTTTCTTTTCACTTTTCCATCTTTTGTTTGTCTTGCAGGCAATGAAGGCCGCAGAGGGTTTGGAAGACCACATTGGCACTGGAGCAGGTGTATGATTTTCACTAAATCCAACTTCACTTTGAAACTTCCAAAGAACTCGGAGCAATTAAGTGAGTAAAATGTAGTAATCGACAAACTCGGATACTCAAAACACAACCATGACTCAATTCAAATTTAGGAAAAATCCTTTTCATAGGATAAAGCTATTAGGAATCCAATCTCCAATTCAAGGGACCCCACAAAGAATATCCAATAAATAAACTGAACAAATATATTGGGAGAACACCAGAGTGTTTATGATCATCGTCTTTCTCACAAATTTGGATCCCTCTAAACTAACTGAAGAAAGCACCTAGACTAAAGCAGGCCACTTGGGTCAAACGACTCAAGGAAAACCTACAAACTGACTCTTTAAATCACACTAAGCAATAACCGACTAAGCCACTCAAACAAAATTCAAGTCAATTGACTCGAAGCAAATTATTCTTTGCGCTCCCTAAGACAACTAAACTGACCGAAAGAAAGGGAAAACTACTCTAACCCTCTTGAACCAAATAGTCCAAGACAAACCTACTCTAACTATGTACAAGAATGTAAAGGGATGACACTGACTAGACCGATATATACACTTGATCTAACATGGTTTCTCAGGATGTTCAAGAGCAACAAGGCTTGGGTGATAGTTCTCAATCTCGTAGGCTTATCCTTGTACTCTGAAAAAAATTAGTCACCTCAAATTCAAACTCGAGAAAATTATCATGCAATCAACAATTGAGGCAATTCATTAGGTCCATGATTGATCCATAAACAAGTTTTATTTCCAAAATTTTCATTATCAAAATAACAAGTGTCATAACTTTGAACATTAAGAGCAGGGAAAGAAACAACCTAGCGTGATTCAAATTTAAATGGAACCTATAAATTCTCCACAGCTTCAGAAGGTCAAAGTTGGTGATGGACCATCCCACCAACATCAACATCAAACTCGGGAGTGATCAAGGCAGGACCAGTCTTGAAATCAAGGCCTTGGAACATTGTTTTAGGTGGCTTGTCCTTGTACAACATGAACCATGCATCCTTGTGAGCATCGCCAAGTGTATCCTCAAAAATTAAAGATTCCTTGATGAGCTCTCCCTCAAATGTCTCTTCAATTTGCTCAAATGCAATGTCCAACAATAACATCAACCTAAATTATTCTTCATCTTGTTCTTCCATGGGAGTAACATGTTCCTCGCTCAACATATCTTGCACATTCTCACTAAATACACTTGAATCTTCTTCATTTGTCATGAAATTGCCATTCGGTTTTTCTTTAGGAACATCTTGCAATTCTTCATGTGAAATCTCATTACTCTTGGAATCCTCAAAACTGACAGGAAGGCCCTCAAATGGCTTCATAAGTTCATCAAAATCAATCCCAAGTGGTAAAGCCTTTGGAGGTTGGAGTTGATGGTGATTCATGCCACTTGTGATAACTCGATTATCTTGAAATACTTTTGGCAATGAATCAACCTCCTTCATGATATCCTTTAGCATCCCCCCAAAGAATGTGGTGGTGATGATATTCTGTAAAGCCTTGTCAATTTGTTCCCCATATCTTGATTCACTTGTAGTAACTTGCAATTCCTTGTTCAACTTGTCCATTTGATTGCTTCTTCCATGAAGGGTGCAAGAGATTTCTTGCAACTCATCCTCAAGAATTCAACTTTGTAGCATGAGGGAAAGTTCACCAAGGATCACCTCTTCAAACTTGTTATGATCTTCTTCTACCTCCTCAAGGTGTGGATCTTTGTTTGATATGCTTCCTCTTCCTTGGATGAATTCAATTGCTTCATTAATTTTCTTATCAACTTCTTCCTCTTGTGATGTAATGCACGAAAGTTGATCCTTCACTTCATTATCTTGATCATTAAACTCAACCATGCTTTCATGATGCAACTCATGTTCCTCTCCATCCTTTGGTTCCCAACTTGAGCGATAGGTGTCTTCTTCATTCTTTGGTTCCCAACTTGAAAGATGAAAGAAATCCTTTCCACCTCCTGATACTTCCTCATATCAACCCATTTTAAACTTGATTAAGTCCATGGTGTCTTGACATAATGGGAAAGTAGACTCTGAATGTGAGAGGCTATGCACATTACACCAAGTATTTCCTCCACTTCTACTTCTTGGTTTCCTATTGATATCCTCTTTGAACTCAAGGAACTCCGACTCTAAACTGACAAGCACTACAAGCTCATACACCTCTGAAAAATAAATCCTTCCTCGCAATGCCAAGTCCACCCTAAAAAGGAAAATCAAACAATGCATCTCCTCATGATCTGTGGCACCATGGATCCTACATTGCCCTGGTGCTGCAAGCTAAGATAATTCGAGTGGATGCAACCTCTTGCTCAAATCAAACCAAATGGGAAGAACATCCACCCTCATATCCATTGAGAAGCCTTTTTTTTGGATTTTCTGTTTTCACTTCTTCTGAATTTCTTCAACTTTTTCACCTTTTTTGCATTTTTCACTTTTAAGGAGATCTTCTCATCTCAAATACAACTTGAAAGCTCATCTTTGTTGACATTTCCACGAATGAACTTTGTTCGGCCCTCCTTTTAGCGCCAATTTCTATTGATGTGATTTTTCTTCCACTACAACATGCAAAATCAAAAATCCAGTGTTCAAGATGAAACATCAACTACTCAATCCTCTCTTGATATAAGGTCATCTCTCATGCTAAGCTTGCAAATTAAGATCATGAAATGACTTCAAGGTTCCTTTTACTGTGGATACTCGCTCAGTGAAATAATGTGATTTGTTGGTAATCACTTAGGGGGACTTATGCTATTCATTCGATGGATATCGACTCTTGCACTTTTAAAGATTTGGCTTCACAATGTGCAATGAAAATATAGTTTTTCTCTCTCCACTTTTCAACTTCAACTTAAACTTAAGATTAATTCCTACTCCTACTTCTAACTAGGAATGCAAGGAATCATGGATGACTTGGACTCTACCAAGTGAAATCTTATCAGCGACCTCAACTTCACCTAGTGCAAGCTTCTAAGGATCTCAAATGGTTTTCATATCAACACCTTCTCCTTAATCCAACATGGAAGTACAAACTAAGGATCCAATGCCAATTGAACTTGAGTGCAATGACTAGCTTACAACACAAAGCTTCCTCACAACCAACAAGGAGGCTAGTGGCCTAGTATACTTGAGTCAAATAAGTAAACATCCACAATTGATTTCATCCAACAAAGCTACTTCTAACAACATGAAATAAAATCTACTCCAAGTGAAAGATTGAATAAACCATGCGACACTTCAAAGCAATATTAAGTAATTCACCATGATGAACCAACAATGAATTATTCATTACTTAAATAGCATTATAACAAAAATTTGATCAAGTCTCTCCTTGGCTAACCTACTCTAATATAACTTCTCTCCTACTCTAATATAATGCTCCTTTCTAACCTTTTTCTCCAAATCCTACAAATGAGAAGGCCTTGGCCTTTTATAGATGTCCAATTACAATGAAGGGCCAAGATTCATTTGAAATCAAGGGCCAAGATTAAATCTTAGAAACCCTAATTAGGGTCGCCAAATTTTCAACCAATTACAAGAGGGCACCAAATCATGGGCCAATAAGAAAATTACAAAGATTTCTCAACCAATGATAAAATAGGACACTTGGCATGTTGTGATTGCTTGTGCTTGAAATTTAGAATTTTCTGATTGGAGAAGACACCTAATTTCCACCTCATCATCCTTATCTTGTAGCTCTGATTGTGAAGAGAAAATATCTCTCGATACTCAACATTTCTAAATTTTATTAACTCTTTTGAAACTATCAACTCCTTGAAGATGAATGGGATGACATGTTCCCAAATTCCTTTGTCCTCTCAACTCTTCTATCTTTGTCCTCTTGGAAATTCTCATTGCCATTATTTGGATTGGCCTCCTTGAACTTGCACCTGATTTGATTTGAACTTGATTGTATTTGGAAATGCCTTCAAGTAATTGGACTCGCCCATCTGATCTCGATCTTGAATCCCAACTTGATCTCACTGTAAGATAAGAAATATTGTGTTTTAGTTTGTTATTATTTTATCTTACATTTAAAGTATGTGTTTTGAAATATAGGGGGTAAATAAGATGCTCTCCTTTTATCCTTAGATATACAAATGAAGGATCCAAATTGATTAACCCAAAAGGAAGGATCAATGCATAAATGAATCAATCATTTGGAAATAAGAGTAAAGAGGAAGACCTTAAATACCCATTTATTTATTTGAGTGTGTGATAGATTTAGAAAGATTAATAACTTTAATTGAAATGGATAGGAGAAAACTACTAACCTTGAAATGTTGCAGATCTGAAGAATGCTATTTTCGGGGGTCTGCACTCAATTTCTGGAAAATCTTAGACTAGATCTAGACTAGAAATGTAGAGATGAACAAAACCCAGAAATCTTTTTCCGTTCTGACATAGTTCTGATTTGCACCCCCAAGTCAATGTCACCATTGACCCAGAATTTTTGATTCTAACTTAGGGCAGAATCGACCTAAAAAGTCTCCAACAGGAAATCTGTTTTCGGATCCTGAAAGTTTGCCAAAAAGGGTATCTGGATCTGCACTCCGATCTGTTGTTCCAAACCTCTACCTGCAAGAAAAATGGATTATTTTTTGGGGGGGAGGGGTTTGCCTTGGTCAAACCCCGGTTTTGGAATTAACCTCAAAGTATAATTGAAATTGCATAAGTAAAACAAAGTAAATGAACAAATTCACCTTGCTTGTAGAAGTCCTTGTGGCGTATTCTAATCCGTGAATCCACAAGTATGTATGCACCAAAAAAGATGTAGAATGTAGAATGTAGGATGTATCCAATCAATTGCTTGTAAATCTTCAACACCAATCTTGAATGGGTTTTTGAATAGGAAGAGGCTTGGAAGAATGTGAATGGAGAAATCTTCAACAAGAGGGCTCCATGGAGCTTGAATCCTTCAATGGCCACCAATGGATCTTCTTGATGAGAGAAGTGCTTGAATGATTGAGAATGGATGAATGCTTCAATGGCTACTTGGCTTTCTTCAAATCTTGCTTCTTCACCTTTGGATTTCACTCTTCAAGTCTTGAAAGTTGATGATCATGGTTTTTTGGTTAGAGAAAATGAGAGGAGAAAGCGTCCTTTTATATGAAACTAGGGCACACTCTTCTAGAGAGGCCTACATATGAGAATTAAATTCCAATTAGACCCATGCCCCTAGAAGAGGACCTATATTAAATGTAATTTAAGATTTGTTGTTTCGAAGACCGAAACAGCCGACCCGGAAGCGGGAATTAACTTTTTCCAAAGACCGACATCTGGAAACCCTGAGATTCTGGAATTTGAACCCCGGGCCTGAAAAAGGTTGATTGTGACCTAGGTCAAGGTCGAGGTCGACCTTGACCCAAAAAGGTTGACCTTGACCCTGAGGTCAAAGTCCAAGTTTTTCAGTCTGGGGTGTCAGAAATAGGCTGGAAAAAGTGGAAATGGGGCAGGACAGGGGGATAAAGATAGATTCAAGTCAAGAACCCATTCAAGGCACTTGACATGACCCCAAACCACTTACTCGGAAGACTAAACTAGTCTACAATGGAAGTGCTTCCATTTTCTGACTATACACTCACTTCAAATAGCCTTGATGTCTTGTCCTTTGGTAACCTGGTGTGAACTTCCTCCCGACTTGAGATCTTTGAACTTGAAGCTTGGATCAGTCCTTTGTTCACCTCCTTGAATTCTGATTTCTTAACTTTAATATCCATCTCATTTGGATTAATCGACCATGAGCTTGAAGTCTCCACTTGTTGGTGTGATGATGGAGGACATGCATTCCATCCTCACTTTGATCTTCTAAGTTGTTCCAAGATTCACTCTCCAAGGAAAATAGCTTCCCATGATTTCATTGCCAAGAGTTCCAAGATTTGCCATCCAAGGAAAATAGTTTCTTTCTCCTTCACCCCTACCTTTCGCTTTGGTTGTCTTTCCTTCCCCTCGTGGATTCTTTGAACTTGAAGTGTGGAACATCCCCCCTTGGAGTTTTGAAAATTTCCCTTACCTGCAAAACATCGAGGAAACATGCCTTAGTTACCCTTATTCAAGATGCCAAAAAACTTTGAGATAAGAAACTAGGAAATAAAATCCCTTAGATGAAGCTAATGAAGTTGGATCAAAATGTTAAATGTTACTTCATTTCCAGATTTCTATGCATTTTCCAATTGAAATGACCAAATCATCAAGCTTTGAACCACAATAAAAAATGAAATCTCGGAATTAGAAACTTAGAGTTTGATTGAATTGAATTAGATTTCTTCATAACAAGAATTAATATTTTGATCCATTAAGGTGAAAGGAGGGAGCTTGCTGGTGGTTGTTATACCAGCAAGCTCCCTCCTTGTATAAATGATATTCAAATCTGCTCCTCGCCTTTAAGAAGTTGGGAAAATGAAATGGAAAGAAGATCTTCCACAAAAGTTTGCTTCCAAAAAATGAATTTCAAACTTCCCAAGTCTAGTCTCCTCTTCTAGAGAGAAATTGCATGCTGATTTGAGTGTAAAATGAATCAAAATTTCTCTCCTTATTTACCTTTTAACTCACCTCCCCCAAGGAGGCCGACTTTACACATTTTTAACACAAAAAATAAATCATGAAACTCCTCTTTAAGGCCGACTTTGCATTTAATTCCCTGTTGTTTCATTGGGACGACTTCCATTTTGTTTAATTGTTGTTTGTTCAAGGGGGGCCCAACGTGCACTTTGAGGGGGAATAAAGATGAGGGTGAAATTTTCCTAGCCATGGGACAATTCCGCCTAAGGAAGTCATGAAAAAATCTTCCTCCTTGGACCGAAATCAACACACTTAACATCTCAAACTTCCTTGCCAAGCTAAAGTCTCCATCAAAAGCCATAATAGGGGGGAGTGGAATTTCATGGCCTATAGGACAACCCATGTCCTATGACTGGGCGAAATCCACCCAATCATGTGAAAATATCTATTTTTATGAAACCCATACTCCTAACTTCCAAAGATCATCACTTTCTCAATACACCACATGCCCACTTCCTCAACGCTTCACATAAACAACCAAGGGGTGAGAGAGGCTTGGGAAATAGGAAAAGGAATAGACAAATGCCATGGCAGAATTTTTGTATCCATGGGACAATTCTTCCCAAGGAAGACATCACTTAACTAGCCCTCCCAAGGTCAAATTCCTCTAAAACGCTTGCCAAACATCACCATTCCACCTAAGGAACCGAGATCAAGTCACCAAGGAGGGGCGGGAATTTAAAGGGCATAGGACAATCCTTGTCCTGTAGGAGGGTAGAATCCACCATGGGACAGAGTAGATTTTATACTTAAAGAGAATTTATACAAATATAATATTGTAGGAGGGAGGAATCCGCCCTGGCATGGGACAGAGTAGATTTTATGCTTAGCCAAAGAGTATTTATAATATAACATTTAAGTATAAGATTGATTTATTTAATTTCTTATAAGTCTGATTTATTTAATTTCTTATACTTTAAGTTATATCTGTATAAATACCTTTCAGGATGTTTGAGATAAGTTTCATCTTCATAGGAGTTAAGGTGCAGATTCTAGATTTGGAAGGTTTTTAAAATATTTCAGGACTTAGCCAAATTTCAGGATTCAGCGTGCCTTCAACAAAGCTATCTCCCACAATCTATCATGACTTTCTAAGATCAAATTAAAGCTGGAACAAGGATTTTCTAAAGGTTTAAACTTGTTTCATCGCAAATCCTTTGGTTTCAATTCCATAATCCTAAAATATTTAGTAGAACTCTCGTCCATGTTCCAGACAGACTTGACTTCCCAGCAAGCCAAAATTTCCAAAACCAACTCTCAAACTTCACTTGCCGAACCAAGGGGCTTGAAAACTGCCCCTAAAAGAGACAACCTAAGACCACTACTCCTACTACTTGCAAAAGAGGGGGGTCCCCATTTGAAATGAGGCGATGGTGTAAAAACCTCACAACAGGTAGCAATCTTTGCATTAATCTAATCCATTCCATCATGATGCTCATCAGTAGGAGTATATTTGCAATTTCCTTTACATTTATATTTCCTCTTATATGCAAGGATGCATCAGAAGTAACATATCCTTCACAGTATAGTACTCTAAAATTCAATGGTGGTTTCAGCAATCTTTGGAGTGTTGAGCATGAAACAGTGTCACAAGGACCAATCTCAGATAACTATCTATCTTGACAGTAAGTCAAGAATTCATTTGATTGTTTTAAGATCCTTATGCTTGCATTCAACCCTTTCACATTTTGCAACAATTGATTTATATTATTAAAAAATGTAATCTTTGAATGAATGCAGGAAGCAAAGGCATACAAGTCAGGCAACTTTACTGCAACCATTAAACTATAGCCTAGCTATACTGCAAGAGTTAACACTGCATTCTATGTATATTTTCCATGTTACCTCATTTTCTACCTTTTTACTTTTTTTCTTTATAGTTAGGAATATTTATGTCAAAGTTTTACATATCCAAGTGATGCTTTGTTGTTCTTCTTGATAGTTTTGTTAAATTACATAATAGTTTAGCTCAAGGGAAATTTCTTGCTTTCTGTTTCTTCACATTACTTGGGTTATAATGGCACCAAGTGTAGACAGCATGCATGATTGTAGATTTATTTAACTTTTTGGTTTGTACACTATCAATAAGCAGCAGGGGAAGGTCACATAGAAGAAATTAATTTAGATTACTAATATGTAGCATCTCTTCTCATGTATTAACAATGCATAAAACTAATAAAGCTGGATAGAGAAGAGAAGTGTGGTACAATCTCAAATTAATATTTTGACACCACTTATTGGGTTGTACATAATTAACATCATCTGCAAGAATTTTGTTCTATTATCACCATAAGAAAAGCTTCTCAAACTATAAGTACAAATAAAACCATTTGCAAATTGAAAATGGAAGAAAATTTGTAAATCAAACGAACACTCTAGGTAATCTAAGATATAATATGATACATCAACATAAATCAAAAAGAAGTTTTGAATAAATGGTTACTATCTGTAAAGGAAGAAAATTGATTTTTATATGAGAGTTTTGATTAGGGGTGTATTTCCTTAACCTTTACATTTAATTTATAATTTATGTGATGTGATATTGTAATGTGATTAAGCATATAAGGGGAAGGAAGATAAGATGTTCCTCTGTTAACCCCAAATGCACAAATGAAAGATCCAAGTTGATTAACCCAAAAGAAGGGTCAATGCATAAGTGAATCAATCATTTGGAAATGAGGGAAAGGAAGAAGATCTTAAATTTTGTTTTATAATTAAAGAAATATGATATATAACAGTAATTGAAAAGAATGAGAGGAAGTACCAACCTTAAAGAATTGCAGATCAAAGAATGTTGTTTTCTGAGGTCTGTACTCTATTTCTAGAAAATCTGAAGTATGATCCTGAACCGGAACACAGAGACGAACAAAATCCAGAAATCTTTTTCTGATCTGACACCGTCTTATGAAAAAGGTCGACCTTGACCCAATAATCTCACCCCTGACCCAATAATCTCGACCCTGACCTACACAGGTTTGACAAAAAATCTATTCGCGGATCCCAATAGTTCGCTGAAAAGGATATCCAAATCCGAGCTCAAATCTTCAACCTTGAACCTGTACCTACAAGAAAAAGAGATTTATTTGTTGGGGGGGAGGGGTTTGCCTTATTCAAACCCCGATTTAGGAATTAACCTTAAATATATATAATTGAAATTGCAGAAGTAAACAAAGTAAATGCATAAATTTACCTTGCTCATGTAAAAATCCTTGAATCCACAAGTAGGTATGTGCTAATAGATCTAGAATTTAGAATGTAGGATGTCTTCAATCAATTTCTTGTTGATCTCCAACACCAAATCTTGAATGGGTTCTTGATTATGAAGAGGCTTGGAATAAAGTGGATGGAGAGATCACCAAAAAGGGCACTATGTAGCTTGAATCCTTCAATGGCCTCCCATGGATCACTTTGATGAATGGATGCTTGATGATGGATGAATCCTTTATTCAAATAGTGCTTTCTTGCTTGCTTGAATCTTCACTTGATGATGCTTCTCAATTGCTCAAGGATTCTTAGTATCACCTAGTTGATGGTTTATTATGCTTAGAGAAAATGAGAGAGAAAGGCTCCCTTTTATATGAAACTAGGGCACAATCTTCTAAGGAGGCCGACATAGGAGAATTAAATTCTCATTAAAGCCTTTACCCCTAGGAGAGGACCTATATTAAATATAATTTAGGAATCATCGCTAGGAAACCCGAAACAGCCGACCCAGAAGCGAGAATTAACCTTTTCAAAGATCGACATCCGAAAACTGTGGGACCCTAAAATTTGGACCCTGGGTCGAGGTCAAGGTCGACCTTGACCTAGGTCAGGGGTGAAGTCTACCTTCACCTAGGTCAGGGTCGAGGTCGACATAGACCCAAAAGTTTGACCCTAACCCTGAGGTCAAAGATCTCAGATTTGCAGTCCAGAATGCCATAAATTGGCTAGAGAAAGGTGGAGAATTGGGGTAGAACAGGGGGAAAGCCAGGTCTAAATTAGGAACCTGATCAAGTCGCTTGACATGACCCCAAAACCACTTAATCGAAAGGCTAAACCAGTCTACAATGGAAGTGCTTCCATTTTCTAACTATACATTTAGCCCCCACTTTAGCAAGAGTATGGACTCAACACAAACTCTTGGTAAAGGAGATCATAAATAACAGACAATCTTATTAGAATAAAAAAGGGACAAATAAATCCTCAAGCCCCCAAGGGACTTAAGTATTTATCAACCCTAAGATCACAATAAGAGAGACATCACTAGTTAAAGAGAGAGAGAGAGGATGTGATTATCTTGCCCAATGAGAACTTATGTCCCATTGTGAACCACACAAGTAAACAACGTAACTGGAAAGATGGAATTGAACCGCCTAGTGAATGT